>CAJQZN010040643.1:0-26363 GCA_907164685.1 Colias eurytheme
TATTTTGTTGGCTCTTTGACTTAACGTGTGTTGGTTATTTATGAAGTCGTTTAACATGTGTTAATTGGATTTTTCGTTGTGTTTTATAAGTTTATTAATTAGAAAATAAAAGGTTTATAATATGGAATATTATTTGTGTAAAAATAATGCACGAAACATATTACTGTAAAGATGCAGAACCATATATTACAACTTAAAGTTAGGCGTCAAAACTACTGTAAAATACTATGAAAAATGATTTTAATAATAAAACATTGGCGTTTTATTCACAAAGTTTAAAAGTAATAAAGGAGAAAAACTAAAAGAATATCTATAAAATAATTTAACGGCGGAGTTGGGTATCATCGAAAGTTTGAACTGAATAATAAAATACGAAAGGGTTTGTCTTATCATACATCTGAGATAGCCCGATACACTTTGGGCACAATCGCAATAAAATTTTAATTTTCCTATCCACGTTTTATTGTTCTTGGGAAAACTTAAATCATCTAGATATCATTCTATAGGGAAAAATGTAAGAGCTGGTGAACAAAAAAAGGTTAACAACACTCTGTAATAGTTATAATTGACGATCCATATACCATAGCAATAACATACATAGAGATACAATAGCGGAACATAAGTCTGATATTTAAAGAACAATTAATTTAAAACTCAAGAAATCTTAATCGTACAATATTAAGATTTTCAAGAAAAATTTGATAAGGTCTTAAAAGTAATTGGGATTGATGATTACTTAATTCGATGAAATATTTCTAGCACACACCTATAATTATTTCCATAATATTATTAGTCGGCTTTTTAAATAAATAAATACACTTCCCGATAAAAAATCTTGCGTGCACGAACCCATTATCGGTATCCATTCAATAAACAATTTTCAGATCAAATGCAATTTATTTTAACTGGCTCTTACACTATTTTAGTATGAAATTTCCGCGTTGATACCAGGATAAAGAAGGGTCAACTTTATCGCTATTTCTCTTTTATCGTGATTACCCGAGTCTCTGTTCCCTTGTTTTTAGCTTATTTTTTATAAGGAAAAATGTAAGCTTTCATTTCTGTGATGAGGCTTTATTTTGTTGATTTCTCTGATATTTGATTTAACTTTGATAGTGTTAAAATTATGTTATGGCTTGCTATTCACTTGTTAAAGACTTACTGCTATTGCTAAGGTTTTATTATTGAGGAAAGAAAATTAAGACGTGTTAATTGCTTTTTATAAATATTTCTCGTTCCACAGGAACTATTACTAATTTTGAATTTATTTACAATTAGCAATAAAAGTAAAAATATAAAATCATCAAGTCACTTCGACCATAGAGGTTCGAATCATAGAATTTAGAAAGGAAAGGATCTGATATGATAAAAACAAATAGCACGATGAAAACTAAAAGGGTAACGTTGTGTATTATAATTGTTATTTTCCCAAATTAATTTAAACCAAATTTTTGTATGTTATTAAAGGTGAGTCTGGAAGAGTAAAATTTTGGCTTTTTTAAATCATTTCATATGTAATTTAATAATAAGGTTGAAATCGTAATTCAAAAGAGTTAAAAGTCAATGAAATATTGCTAATTGGATTTCGAATAATTGGACAGAACACTATCAAATAATTGTTATCTACGCCACTCCAAATATTATTGTATTATTTTGACAGTTGATTCAATTGTTTATCCATGCCATGGAATTTACTCTAGCTTATATTTATTATGGCATTTATTGTTGTTACATAATATTATTCCGTATTAAAGCTGTATCCTAAGATTTATATTAAGCTAGCTTTCCGCCCGCGGCTTTGCCCGCGTTTTCAAAGAAAAACCCGTTCCCGTAGGATTTCCGGGATAAAACCTATCCTATGTCCTTTCTCGGGTATCAAAATATCTCTATACCGAATTTCATGGAAATTGGTTCAGTAGCTAAGGCGTGATTGAGTAACAGACAGACAGACAGAGTTACTTTCGCATTTATAATATTAGTATGGATTAGTATGTCAAATATATTATCATTAAACAGGTTTAAAAAATTGAACGTTCTTTTATTAGACTACAATCGTATTACCCTTTTCAATATAAGATCAATCACGAATATGAAAAGTTCTAAGCCACAGATCATTTAGAACTTTGTCGTAATTCTCTACGTCGATTATTATTTTATAGAAAAATATATGGTATCGTAAATGCTCAGAATACATTGATAAGCCCTTAACAATACGCAACAGTTCACGACATAAAGCATCATTTTAAAATTCTCAGAACATAAATGTTATACTGCAATCGAGAAGGCTTTGGACGCCTTTTCGCTTCTTATACACGAGAAAAAACAACGAGATCTTCTAGAACATACGTTTATCTTTGCTTGTGACATCATACAACTTATACGCATTTCTTTTTGAAAACATTTACATTGTTTCCGGTATGACATTAGAATTTAAAAGCGTCTTTATCCGGCATACATTTGCGAGGTATTTTCGTCTTTCGGCTCACGAGAAAAGCGTGGCACGTGAATTCATAGGATAGGCTGAAGTTGTATGTTGTTTTAATGGTTTAACTTTACACGTAATCTTGGATTAAAATTTAAACTGGATAATTTATAATCAAAGTTAAATCTAATAGAACAACATTCCTAATAACTAAGAAACTTGTTACATGTGTCTTAAATGGTTGATGATGTGGTCAAATATTAAAATAACAACCCCTAACCAAATTACACACAACCAGTTTAAATATGCATTGAAAGCAAACACTGATTAAATTCGTGTTAACTATGAATTAGTTATGCCAAGTTCTAGACTATACGTTTACCAATCTACGTATATGATTACTATGTACATTGTACTGAAGTGTTCAACATGCGTGTCTAAACTCTAAACCTGATTCATTCTAGTAGCTCGTACTTGAGACTTATCTCTTTGTATGAGACTTGAAGTTTTGAGAATTTTTGCGGCGATGATAAAGGTTCAAAGGTTCCGCCGTCTTTGTTCTCTCACGTTGGAATTTATAAGGTTTTGTATCGTTGTTACAATGAACACCTAGTTTCATGAAACACGATTTCTTTAGAAGCGTTTGTTACTCTATTTTTTTAACGCAAGAACTTTGACCTATATAATTTATGAATACTAATGAGAATAAGAATATTAGATTTTTTAGCAAAACTAGGCGTTTAATGTGGGAATGGCTTTCCATTTTTTGTTTTGATTTAAGTATTTAACAGGATGAGATAATACCTATGCATTATCACGGTGATAATAATATTATAATCTACATTCGGCAATAATAGTGTACAATAAATCTGTTTTAATTTGTAGAATTATAAAATAGTTGTATTAGACTCTACTATATATTTTCAATCAAATAATTCACACAGCATTATTTTGAAATTGGGAATTACAAATTATTTAAACCGCATAAACCTAATTTTCTACTTAGTCCTTCTTCCAATACCAAGACCTTCTTGGGTAGATTAACGATAAGTACCTTGCTAGTAATCAAATAATTTAACAACATGATATCTAATTAAAGTTTAGGATTTAGATTTCAACCCTTATTGCGTAGTTACTGTAAATCAGCGCTATATCGACTATGTTAGCATAGTAGGTACCTACCTGCTAAATATCTTAATCGAGTTTTTTCCAGGTATTTTATTTTTATTCTTTTTTTATCGAAACTGAAATATTTTTGTGTAAAACTAAACTAATAAATCGTTTTCTTTCTTATTTATCGTACTTGTCAAATAGGTACTAAAGTAATACTTTTATTTTCTGAATCTTTATTAATATTGTAAATGCGAATGTGTGTTAATTTGATTGTTTGTTTGTTTATCTTTCCTTCACGTCGCATCGGTTTTAATCTATTATATGATTTTTTTTTATCCGACGGTAGTTGCTAGAAAGTGTAATTGGCTACTTTATAACGCGATGAAATATTCAAATCATCACAGGCCAATTTAAACTTACCAATAACATCCAGTGCGATTCTATAGTTCCTGGTAGGTGACACTTGGAAGTCCACTCTGCACCTATAGATGGCTCTGTCCCTGGACTGTATGTCTCGCACGTGCAGTGAGGAGGTGGGCAGGCCGACCCATCGCGCTCGTTCCCCGAACGTGTCATCTGACCAGTGCCCTGTAGGGCCTGGGACACGTGTGTCGTAGCTGTAACAAAAATATCGGTTAGAACTAAATGTTATGAAATATACTTATGGTGATGGATGGAACGCGTTTTTAGTGTGCGTCAGAGCATTTCCGCTCTGTTTGACGGTATTTTATTAGGTAGTAGAACACCATTCTTCGTCATAGCGCGGCGTCAGTCGTGACTTGTCAGAAAAAAAGCTTTTTTTGCGGGCATAAGAACGCTAACCTGTCGCCGCGCTATGACGCTTAATAATTGTGTTATACTAGGTATAATAATATATCGTAAAAATAGACGGCCAAGTTCTTACGTGCGATACATTAAAAAATGTATAACTATTTATGTAGGTAGATAGGTGAGTAGGTACCTACCAATATCTCCAAATAATATTGAAAATTTAGCAAACTAATCCCTGAAATAAACAAAATAATTTTATTCAATGCAATCCAATATTACTCCAGCATTGACAGCTCTATAAGACAATAGTAACTTAAACCTATCGAAATGAATACAATAAACCACCCAATCTATATGAAATTGTGAAAGCCACAATCAAAACTGTTATGTATTAATGATATTAATCCAGATGAAATAGAAGCATTAACTGACCGAACTATGGGAACCGCGGTACCGTCAAATGATTAGGTTCACCCTAATGACGCGTCTAAAATAGCTAAACCATGGTTTCATTGAGACCATTGATCATTGAACGTTCATTCTGAAACAGTATTGAATAAATCTATTTTGAATTAAACAACTTTAATTGAACTATAGGAATTGAACGACCAAAAAGCTATTAAAAACCATTATAATATTATGTAGTTACGTAGTTAGATACACAGGTAAACCTAGCCTAAGGGTATCATCAAAATGAGTTTATATTTTTTAAACCAACTTCTCTAAAAATATAAAAGTTTCATAAAAATAAAATCGCTCGAGATATTTCAAAATAAAACTTTATATGAGAACATTTCACATAGTGTAAAATCGTGGATAAACTTTAAAATTTCCTTATTTTTATAGCACATGAGTATTGAATAAAGAAGCCAAATATAAAAGTTTAAATTGAACATAATATTTTTCGTTTTTCGAATATCTTGTGGTAACATAGACAGACAAATTAACATAGTGGTTCATAGCGCCGTCTATCTTCCATTGTAATAAAATTTTTGTTTCTGAAGTACTCTTTTATTTCTATGTAATATGGTTTCATTCGAGTTAATGCAAAATTCTTCATCAAGTTATGCACTTATGAAATTTTTTACGTTTCAAAAATTTTCGAAACATACAATCAAATTAATCAATAGATTATTCCAATAAAAATAATTAAATTGAATGTATCACGTGGCTAAATTATTACAACCATTCATTGATGCACTTTTGACATTATAAATTGTAATAGGGCTTATTCATCAACAATATGTTCTATTTCAAGAATTACATTTAAATCATTGCTATCACATTTCACATTTCACAGCTTTTCCATTGCATTGAAACTCATCGAAAAGCCCTTTTCACCTAGTCTCATTTTGCTCTCAGAAAAGTCATCGAAGCAAAAAATCTCGGGACATTCCGGGGAAGTGACGAAACAGCTTTTGCACCATTCGTTTGCAACTCACAATTGCTTAGCCGTCATAATTCAAGAAGGATTTCCAGCTAGCCATAAATTCTTCGTCCAGTGAACCGTTGGACACGAGTGCTGTGATTCCATCTGATTTTACTGCCTTCCATAACTCAGCGTGCATTTTACATTTATACTGATGATTTTTGTAAACAATAGCGCAATATAATAGCAACGTCCGTGGTTCTTTGTTCCTTCGCATGTGTGTACTGTGTAGGTAATGTGCATACCTATGCCAATTATAGTGATACTTTTATAGGTCATTAGACCTATAAATATAATGTGTATAGACTTAAAATACTTTTACGATACTAAATAGCAGTTTTTCAGAACGCATATAACTTTATTCTAAATTGAACAATAGAAATAAAGAAATTCGAGATATATAAAAGGCGATCTTCCTTCTTTTATGACGCTTAAAGCGAGCGTGGACACGGGTAGATTGAGGTATTACACGTCTTGATGGTAATTCAGCTAAATATCTTCACTTCTTCAGCTAAAAAACGCGTTAAGTCAAATAAATGTATTTGACTTATTTGTATTAGAATCTGCGCTACATGAACCAAATAATATTATGTAGAAGAAATTGAATTATGTAGAAGGATTGAGGGAAGAGAGGCCTTTGCTCAGCAGTGGGACAGCCATGGCTCATAATAAAATAATAAAATAAAAGAAGAAATTATAAATCTCATTGAACGTACTCATCAAAATTGTAATTGTTTCTAAATCAGCACAAATACGAATTACATTCATGCTCGATTGATTAAATATTGTAACTTCAATATACCAACTTACTAAGACGACCTTTTTTCAAATATATTCAGAGAATAAGAAGATCTGATTTAGTTATTTTTAAAATTTACGGCATTTTCACACGGTAAACGGTTTCTCTCTTTAAACTCAGACATAATAGACAGTCGCTGGCACCATTATACTCGCATCCAAAATTACACCGCATTCGATCAATGCTAAACTTAATCCAAATCTGCATATTCAGTATTGTATGTTTGAACAGTTGAACACCTATTCGTTGAATGCGTTCCATGTGGTAAGCCCGCAGTGCGAGTGCATTCCGCGAATATAAACTATTTGCGAATCAATACTACTCCACTTGCAGCATGAAAAAGGAATGTATGGTTTTTAGGGTTATTTGGTGTTAAATTAAAGGTGGTTATAGAAACTATAATGTAGCTTTAACCTTTATTCTAATAGTTCCGTTTATGTTCAAAATTAAAAATCAACTATTGTATGTGAGTCCAACGAAGCACTTTTTTGCCATTTACGATAATATTATATTAAATTGATGTGAAAACATAAAATATTAGACATCATCACGGTTTTATTAATGATCACTGATTACAAAAAATACAACAATTATGTCCTCAAAAGGTACTATTTTCTCACAAGTGGAATAATAATTCGAATTATAAAAACTCAAACCGTTTTTCTACAACATTCTATTCATATTCCATACAAATAAACAATAGTGAAAGGCGTATTTCGCGCCAATTATGCAAACAAGCGACTTGAAAACTTCGGTATCGCCTCTGACAAAATATATTTAATTCAATTACAACAAACTGAATGCCTTATAGAATAATATCTCCAAAGGAGGTGTAACTTCCGAAGCAAACCCTTATTTAAAGTGGAATTTAACTTGCAAATGCGTTATATTGAATTACACGGCTAGTCCTTGGAGGTAGAGCTCTTAGAATCCTTTGAGATATTAGCAACAAGTCATATTTTAAACGTGAATTACCATTACTATTCTATTATTGTAACTGCGAGGTCTCGAGGGGTCAATTTGCACTCAAAATAACTAAGAAAATAAAATGTTGCCAAGACAGAATTGAAACTGGACATTGCATTTACTAAATGAAACGGACGTTTATTATGTACGAGTAAAATATTAAGGTATCCATGTCTAGTAATATTATTTTAAAATACCCTGACCTTTTTTGAAAAATAAATTAATTTGAACTAATGTAGTTCTTAAAAATTAATAACTTATTATAATGAACCCATAAAAAAACTGCGTCAGCATTGCAATCATTTCTAAATGAATTAACGTCAACCATTACAATTACAATAGAAATAATGAGTTTCTACACAGAAAATCCGAAACTATTTATTAAAAAAACATACTCTAAGAAGGAAATATATCCCAAAAGAAGCACTAAAGCTTTCGGCAATATGCCAGCTACTTCAGTTTTTCATATATTGCCTCCGAGTCTTGAAGCGTTTAATATAGCCGTAGATATGAATCAGTACGTCAGTCGTTTGATGAATCACTTCTTCTAGTACTAAAACGTAGATTTATTGTGGAATGATAAAGAGGTGTTTTGTGCCTACTTTGTTATGTTAGTAAGGCACATAAGTTTGGAACCTTTAAAATGACATTTTCACAAAAAGGATAAGGTACATTTTTCCGGATCAGACCGAGTCCAAATTAACTTGATCAGTATTAACAAATGCCTTCATAGTCAATGTATAGGCAGGTATTTTCAATATCGTAAGACGTAAACTACGCGCAATCGAAACTTCACAAAAATAATATGTATATGTAGCTAAACTATACTGTTACTATGAATGTAGAATTTAATATTATAGGCACAGATTATAGGTAACCGTCATCTTAAACTCCATCAAAAGCAACTAAATTCTATTACTAAATATTTATAAGCTCCTAAATTATGAATTCATATAAACATTTACATCAGATTGATTGACAGCTACATTATAATCTATTATTTCTTATAAGGAATTTAATTAAAACTGTAGACAGCCCTACAGCAACCTATATTGCCAATGAGCGTTCAAAGCTCTTTATAATAAGTTTATTGAAACGACCTCTTGTCTGAGTACACGTCAATATTTCAGAAAATAAATTGTGTTTTATAGCCGTATAGCTTGTTAGTTGAAAGCTTAAGTCGTTTTTTTATTTATTAAACCTTGGCGAATAGTTTTTATAATCCGTATTATTTTATAAAATTATATCTAAAAAGTAAAAACGTTGCGAATGTATACCTCGGTAAAGAATATACGCAGGTATAGAGGTATGGTTTTCAGAACTATTACATAAACGTCTATATATCTGTCTCTGTGTGAATCTATACTTATATTATAAAGCTGAAGAGTTTGTATGTTTGTTTGTTTGAACGCGCTAATCTCGAGAACTACTGGTCCGATTTGAAAAATTCTTTCGGTGTTAGATAGCCCATTTATCGAAGAAGGTTATAGGCTATACATCATCACGCTAAGACCAATAGGAGTGGAGCCACGGGGGTGAAACCGTGTGGAGCAGCTAGTTAGTTATAAACTACTTAGTAGGTATTGGAATTAAATTCTAAAACAAATAATATTAAACTTTTAAGAAAGAAAGCTGTGAATAGTTTTGCTTGTCGCGCACGAAATGTGATCATGAAATTTTATTAAGTTATTTTGTTCGAAATTTCCCAAATAAATACTAGAATATAGAATTAATTAAAATAAGAGATGGAAGCACTTCAATTACTTATAATAATAATATCATAAGAATATCATATTATCTACCTTATCTACGTATAAATAATACCTAAAATGATCAGTAATAACTCTACAAAATCAAATTCAAACTAAGTTTTATAAGCTGAAAATGAATTCTAAATTTTGATGAAGTTACTAAAATGGGAATGCATTGCCGTTGAGTGTTTTGAGGCACGCGATTGAAAACCTGCAATTTAAGCTAGATAATCTGGTCATGTGCCGATAGCGTTTAATATGAATACTAATGCACTAAAATCATGTAGATTACCGGTAATGATATCGATATAAGCATCGGTATCGGTATGATTTTAATGGATGCGAATTCGTTATTGGAAATGTGACACAAAATTAAAAAAAAAACTCAATGGAAAGATGTGTCTAAAGGTAACGGTGGTCTTGTTTTTTTTTTTATTTTAATGGCATTAATTGAAACCTTCTGGATATTACGTTTTAATTAATGCTTACCTGGTAGTTATAAAGAAATGATTTAAGAACATAAGGCAATCCTTAATTACAATACCTAACAATTAGAATTTTCAATAGGTACCTGTTTAAGATACCTACATACAATATTAAATCGACATCATTATTTGAGATTATCAATCCTCAACATAAGTTTATAGTACATAATATACTATATTTAGCCTATAGTTCTAGTGTTGTTTATTGACTATCAAATCTTATAGACCGGGAGATATTGACACAAAATTTCGAGTCATTTGTAACAGGATGGCGTTTCTACAGGGGTCATTTTTGGTCGGTAGGAATCCGACATAACCCACGGCCCTTTCCCCGGAAGCCGTGGGTATCTATGCAAGATTTCTCCACTTAAAAAAAAAGGGGTCTTAGTACGCAATGACAAAAAGAAAAATGATGGTGTGAACGCTGGTACCGGCGGCTTAGTCGCGTGGGCGTTAGTCGAACTCGTCGGAAAAATAGCGAAAGTCAAACGATTTGTAACACAAAAATTTTAGAATTTACCGATAGCCCATAAAAAAGAAGTAGGCGGTAGTGTCATGCCATACTTTTCCGGTGCGAGAAAAAAAATTGCAGATTTTCGGCGGTATGGCGACCATTTGGAATCGTCCGAAAAGTATGGCATGGCGATTTTCGTAAATGGCTGCACGACAATGGTTACCTGTGCAAAAGTTAGCCTGGTACAAATGGTTGAATTGTTTTTTTTTAATCAACACATTCGCGTCGGTATGGCGGGCTGTAAGTCATACCGGAAAAGTATGGCATGACACTACCGCCTACTTCTTTTTTATGGGCTACTGGTAAATTCTAAAATTTATGTGTTACAAATCGTTTGACTTTCGCTATTTTACCGATGAGTTCGACTAACGCCCACGCGACTAAGCCGCCGGTACCAGCGTTCACACCATCATTTTTCTTTTTGTCATTGCGTACTAAGACCCCTGTAGAACCGCCATCCTGTTACAAATGACTCGAAATTTTGTGTCAATAACTCCCGGTCTATTATCAAACATTCAACAATATAACAAATCAAACGTCAAACTAATGTGCTAATATTCAGTAATAACTATTGAAACCAAGAGATTTCATCAACAAGGCTACCTACCTAGAAAATTCTGTTTAGAAAGTCATGTCAGTTCTTCACTTTTATTAAAATTTAATCTGATTAAAAAGAGATACTAATTAAGAAGATATAGGTATATAAATGTTTCGAGTTCAAGATCACGTTACAAAAAATAAAAGCAAAGTCGGTTCTATATTTTAATTAAAAATATTTTTTATTTAAATAACGCTAATTGATTTATACACGTGGGGTTAAGAAAAATTCGGAGCGTGCCCTGAAATTTTTAAAGATTTATTTTTCCTGTTTGCGTAAAGTTTAATCCATTTTGTTGATTGGATAATATCACGTGTACCTCATTAGTCAAATTAAAAAAAAAAATGTTGTGTGGTTTTATGAAACCACGGTAAAAGTGAAACTGTTCGAACGGTTCCGAACACTGCTTTGTGTAGCGCATGTCGCGTGACGGTCGGCTGCCGAGTAGGTATACCTACTCGGCACCCGCGATACACGCGACATGCGCTACACAGACCAAAAAGTTTGAGACGATGTAATAAAAGTTTCACTTTAACAATAAAATAAATACTTTATTTCAATTATTATCACTCGATAGTGAAACGTGTTTGCTTTTCTAATTACTGAAATGAAAGAAGCCTGTTATGCTTTCGTGGGCATAATTGTAAGTATGGTTTGAAGGCCATATTTCGTTAGTTCTTAAAATACACAAATAAAAAAGGGCGTGTGTGCCGAGAACACGTGTCAGAAGTGAAAATTCTTTGCAAGATTCAAAGATACCAAAATCTTTGCGTACACCATGACGTGACGGTATCTCCATGACCTTGAAATTAAACTCTCAATGCGCTTATAGAAGTTTCACTTCGAAAATATTACTAGTACTATAATTTTTGTTGAATTAACTAAATTAATAAATATAAATGATTCTAATGAACCCGTACACGTGCGATGTTCAAGAATTTTCAGCGTGCTCTAAAAAATTTAGAGGATTTTTTATTTCCCCCGCTTCCATAAAGTTCAATATTGACCTATTTCGTTGATACTAACTGGAGCTCACTCCATTTCTCTTTCAAAATTTTGAACGAAACATATTTTATATCGAGTTCCTATCTTAATTCCATCGAGCGTCCGCGACGTAGAATATGTGGATTTTAAAACTGTTTTTATCATGTTACGTTTTTGAAGAACTTTTTTTTTATAAAAATAAAGAAAAACAACAACAACAGCGTTGTCAAGGACTTTATAATAATGAATTCGTTGAAGGTCGCTTGAATTGTTTCAATAATAAATAATACTGATAAATCGCGTTTCATTTCCTTTTTAAACACGATGAATTATTTCAATATTACCTAAACACCATAAATCAATAAATAAACGTTAGTTAAGAATATAGTTCATACATGATTTAATTTATAAAGCCATTTCTTTCCACCCGCGACTTTGCCCACTTTGTCTAAAAGTTAATATTATTATAAATGCGAAAGTTTGTAAGTATGGATGGATGGATGGATGTTTGTTATTCTTTCACGAAAAAACTATTGAACATTGGTTCAATAGTTTTTTCGTACAAAATTTCATTGTAATTGTACAATGAAATTTTGTATGTAGGTAGCTGAAGACCTAGAATAAGACACTACTTTTTATCCCGAAAATCCCACAGATACGGGAACTATGCGGGCTTTTCATTCGAAACGCGTGCGAAGACACGGGCGGAAATCTAGTCTATCATAAATCGTATATGATGACAAAGGCTTTCGACGACTAACATAAAGTATAGTAATAATCCCGTAAAACTAATTCTCAGCTACTAAGTGTCGTTGAATAATTCGGTCAGATGCAGACAAGACGGTGGTCTGAAAGTTTTTCCGTTCGCTTCATTGTTGGCGCCCGACTCGCTTTTGTGTGCCAAATGTGGAATGCTTTACCTCGAAACAATACTTGCCATAATGGATGCTTTGATGTTACACTCATTTTTATTTCGCTTTTTATATCTCCTGTTATTTGCAAGTGTTATTTGATACCCTGATTCGTGATTGTAATTTCTGGGAGAGATTATTTTTCCGAAATAAATCACCGATTTTATAGGTCATATGCATGTGGAGATGAATATATGGAGATATTAATTGTTGTTCTTTCACGCAAATATACTGAACTGATTCTGCTTATATTTGATAAAGAAATAGATCATAATCTGGAACAACAATTTACTACGAAAAAGAGAAAAATATGCTGTCCATAGATAATGTTTAATTGTAGGTTGGTACGTACTTTAATTATCACATAACTTCATATTTTATAACAGTGTTCCATTTATTAAACTCGAATATTATTATAATGTTTGCACTATTATATTTACTGAAATAAAATATTTATAATTTGACTCAAATTATACCATCCTTTCACATCAAGTTTTCTATGAAGCACTTTTCCATTATGTTATACAACATACAATAACGCTTTTCTATACCTTTTAGTTCATTTTTATCTTATTACTAGTGGTCCGCCCCGGCTTCACCCGTGGTACATATTTATGTTTTCTCTACATAAAAACCATCCTGGTACTTCAAGGAATATATTAAAAAAAGAATTATCGAAATCGGTCCACCCGTTCTCGAGTTATGCGCTTACCAACACATTTTGCGATTCATTTTTATATTATAGACTAGCGGTCCGCCCCGGCTTCGCCCGTGGTACATATTTTTTTTTTTTTTTTTTTTTATAGTAACCCTAGCAATAGGGCAGGCGACTCACTTGATGGTAGGTGATAGACGCCGCCCATGACGATCACAATGTTGGGAACACTGCGATCGTATTGCCGGCTTTAAGGTGGAAGTTGGTGTTTCAGGAAGGTGTAGGCTCTTTGCTTGAAGGTTCCCATGTCGTATTGGTTGGGGAACACGGAAGGTGGTAAATTGTTCCACAATAGTGTAGCTCGGGGCAGGAAATGACGTGCGAAACGCACGGTTGTCGAGCGCTATGCATCCAGATGGTGTGGATGATATTTTTGCTTGTGTCTGGCAGTGCGGTGGTGGAATTGTGCAGGTGGTATTAAGGAAAATAATTCCTCAGAACACTCCCCGTTGTAAATGCGATAAAACACGCACAGAGACGCAACATCATGCCTCAAAGCCAGAGGATCCAGCCGATCGGTGAGCTCAGGTAGATCGACAATGCGGCAGGCACGACGCTGAAGGCGGTCAAAAGGAAGTAACTGATACTGGGGTGCTCCAGCCCACAGGTGAGAGCAGTACTCCATGTGTGGCCGAACTTGGGCCTTTTAGAGTAGTAGGCGATGAGCTGGCGTGAAGTACTGTCTCGCTCTAGCGAGCACCCCAAGTTTCTTTGAGGCTAATTTAGCCTTGTCTTCCAGATGACCGCGGAATTGTACGTCACTAGCAATGTCGATACCGAGAATTCCGATACAAGGCGGTGGCTTTGAGAGGAGTGTTCTGGAATGTAGGTGACACTGCGAAAGACCTCTTTTTAGCTGAGAATACGCAAACTTGCGTCTTTGAGGGGTTAAACTGGACAAGATTGTTTTGACCCCACATTGAGACTTCTTCAAGAGATTTCTCAATTTTAGACACAAGTTGTTTCCGATGCTCATCCTCTTGGTCCTGAGAGAGGTTTGCAAGACCGGTATATGCGGCGTCGCCCGTGCTATCATCGGCATAACAATGTATATCACGTACCTGCAACATATCATTGATATGCAAAAGGAATAGCGTCGGCGACATATTTATGTTTTCTCTACATAAGAACTATCCTGGTACTTCAAGGAATATAATAAAAAAAGAATTATCGAAATCGGTCCACCCGTTCTCGAGTTATGCGCTTACCAACACATTTTGCGATTCATTTTTATATTATAGAAGATATAATCCACCATAATATGTGGATTATGTATCAATGTCATAAAAGCTTTTAAATGTACCTATAAGTATTGTTAATATGGCTTAAGGAAATTAACTATGCCCATAGAAATCTAAATACTACGCCTAATGAGTAAAATGAAGACATCATTTAAACACAAACGAAGCTTTACATTTTGAAAAGCTGAATTTCAGTCTGATACATATTTATGCCAACCATTTATTATTTAAATTTGTATATTTGATTGATAAAAATTATCATAACCTGTGCCCCGCGGTTTTACCCGCAGTCATCCGCTCCTGTTTGTCTTAGCGTGATGATTTATAGCCTATAGCCTTCCTCAATAAATGGGCTATCTAACAAAGAAATAATTTTTCAAATCGAACCAGTATTTTCTGAGATTAGCGCGTTCAAACCAACACACTCTTCAGCTTTATAATATTAGTATAGATCTTCTTCTCCGTAATTTCATCTGAGAATGTTTTCTCACATTTAGTTTTCACTATTCAAGTAAATATTATATATTAACAAGATTATGAAATCAAATAAAAATATTAAAACTTCCAAATCGTTTAAAACTAATATTAAGATCACATCATATTATTAATATTATATTACGAAGATGATTAATTATTGACAGATTTTTAATCGTGTACGTAACGTTATACCATTATATTATATTATGGTTATACCTATATCTTATCGTACGTTTTCAATCAATAACCTTTGACGTCCTACTTTCTACGCTATTAAACCAAAGAATTCGTTCATTAACAAAGCTAATACTGTTCTCGTAAGATAAAAGTCTTTACTTTATCTATACTAATAATAAAATTGGAGCGTCTGTTTTTAATATTGAAATAACCGATTTTTACTAAATGCATATATATGGATGTATACACTGTACATATACCTAAATAGTATATTTTTTACAATTTCTGTCTGTCTAGTTGTTTGTTCCGGCTAATCTCAGGTACGGCTGGACCGATTTTGACAGGACTTTCACTGACAGATAACTGTCGTCAAACGGAATAACTTAGGCTATTTTTTATAACGATACTCCCCCAGGAATGTTAAGATTAAAAGGAAAAACTCATATACGCGCGTGTAAAACCGCGGAGCGCAGCTAGTAACAAATAAACGAATTCTGTTAGATTGAAGGCCATAACTCCTTAATCATTTCGTTAAAGACCGTCTGAGAATTTCCTCGGCTTGATATTATGCAAAATCAAATAACATAAGACTGATAAGTCCAATGGGAATGTAATTTGCATTAATAATTGCGGAAATTTTGGGTTTGCGTTTGTTAATTGAATTAATTTAGTTATTGTTATATTGGTAAGAGATTTATTAAGTCGGTAGCATTATAAGATGCAATATTACGCTATAATTAATAGTAAAGTGACACGTCAAATATTATTGTAAAAATTCTCAAATGGTTAAAAATACAATAAATAATAATAAATAATCCTAATAATTATAATAATCCTTATCCTTAATAATCCTTTTAAAAACTGTGTGTCAACGTTATTTTTTTTAATAAATAATATCCTTCATTTCTGTTTCTAGGCCCACGGTATATCCTATGCTTTTAGACATTTCTCATCCATAAAGCTAAGCATTAATCAGCATAAAAAATAATATCACCATTTAAAAACAAGAGCAGATGCTTTCATAAAACCTACATATTTATGCCGACCGCAAACTTTCTGCAATTTTCATCTCGAATTTTTAAAATTTAATTTGTCCGTCCACTTTACGATTCTTGTTTCATAATAAATTTATTGTTCTTCTTCGGATGGCTCTTGTTTCCAATATCTGCGTTCATCGCACACTTGTGAACTTTTAAGATCTCTAGTAAATTATCCAAGTTCCGGAGTGTAGGAAGTTTCCAATCTTAGCGATTCGTTTCGATACAATTTTCACATGATAACGTATTTATGGCTGTTCCTTGAATAGATACTGCAAATTCTGCACGTATATTTGAAAGAAATATCGAGTTTTGTAAGTGCAATGTGAGATGTTTAGTCAGTGCAATAAAATGTGTATTTCATTCTCACTTGTATGTCTTTGTAGTAAAGTGTACGATGGTTTGTAATTTTGTATGACTGTTTGTAATAGATAAACTCAAAAACTAATTAACCTATTGTAAAAATTCTTTCACCAGTGAACAGAGATTATATTAATTGTGTGTAGTATGGACAGGTTTACTTTTTGGCTATATACGGTATAATCGTTTCACCATATAAATGTTTGTAACGTATTCCAATAGATAATATTACAAAATTATTCCTGTTAGCCATCCACCCGCGGCTTCACCCGCGTTTTTATAGAAAAACCCGCATACCCGCTCTCGTGCGATTTCCGGGATAATACCTATCCTATGTGTTAATCTAAGTTACCATATGTGTGCCAAATTTCTATATAATCGGTTCAGTAGTATTTACGTGAAAGAATAACAAACATACACACGACCTGGAATAAAATTAAAAAGTGGATTTTAAATTGGAGCTGGTTGAGCTAGAATTAAATGGGTATGTATTACTTTACAATTTCACATCTTCTTATATATAAAAATGAATCGCAAAATGTGTTGGTAAGCGCATAACTCGAGAACGGCTGAACCGATTTTGATAATTCTTTTTTTATTATATTCCTTGAAGTACGAGGATGGTTCTTATGTAGAGAAAACGTAAATATGTACCACGGGCGAAGCCGGGGCGGACCGCTAGTCATTAATAAATATAGTCTAATTATTATATCGTTACCTTAACTTATTCAAATTACAGACCTCTATTCCCTATCAATTATAACGTATAACGTAGGTGTTGAAATTATTAGCTACAACTCATATTTATTAAATATTTCGAATTGTTAGAGTAAATTGAAGAAGCCAATTAATTGATTTTTACTTTGAATATGTAAATAACTCTCTAACTAAACAACAAGTTCCTTTTACATGAACGTTGAATAGGTACCTATTTAAGTAATTACATACCTATATAATTCGATTTTTTTTAATTTTTATCACTATGTTTGCTCATGTTTATGATATTTACGTACCAAAAGATAAACCAACATGCATAGAGCCATAGAAAGGCTGAAAGAGGGTTATTTCCTACAGGAAGAGGAAGGGTTGAGTACTACTCATTCGCGTATAAGCATTAGTAAGTTTGTATCGACAACACTCTTTATAGCTGAGAATCATGTTTACGAATTTTCGATTTAATGTTATCGGCATAACTATTAATAGGTACTTTCTATTTCTTTCTCTTTGTTGTATTATAATTGTGAAATATTTAAAGTAAAACTACGTAAACGTTGTTCTGCCAGTACATCATTATAAGTGTAAAAATCTAGATTACGACAGCCGATTGACTGACAAACCGAATATATTATCTAGGTACGTAAAAAAATATCATAAAATCTATCAAGCTGTTCGAGAAGTGATTGGTTTTATAACCAATCACTTCTCTGTGATTGTTTATAAAACCAATCACTCCATCAAGCATATCAACCAATCTATACACAAAAAACAAGAATGCGTATTGCGTATGTATCTATATACAATTTTTTTTCCGTGTTCCTTACACGGAAAAACTTTATGCTATTCCAGATTATAATTTATATTCGAGCCGAATATCACATAGAAATACGAATGAATATAAAATATTTTAGTACATATTTTACAACATTTAGTTTTTGCAGAGGTAAAGGAAGAATAATACGCAATTTAGAATACTCGGAGGTACTATTACAATTTCGCGACTGTCGCAGTGCGCTTTTGGGAGAGCAGGGTTGTGCGATCGAAAAATAAATGCAAATATGTTTGAATTTATTTTACAAGATAAATACTTACCTATTTATTATTATTTTATTTTGCATGTTTATCCGTTTTATGTTGATTTTTCAATTAAAGTTATGACAGATTTTAACTTAAAATAAATTCCTAGGTTGAGAAAATGGGTAATATTAAATAATTTTTTTGTCTTTTTGTACACATTTAAATAAAACTGAGAATCGGATTGAAATGTAAAAAAATATTGACTTACTGTTATTATATATTATATCAAAATATTTTCAGGAGTTCCTAATACAGGCAGAAGAATTAAGCTTACAAGAATAGCACGATAAAATACCACTGCGAAATAAAAATATCTTCCACACAAACTATACAAACATAAAATCCAGTAACACATGAAGCAAAGCGAATATCTTTCTACAGTTTCACAAGTATTCCTTTGACGAGAAAAGGTTCTAACAATAAGGTTTACGCGATTAAAAAATCCGCTCGTAAAGTTGTACAAAATGTCGCGAGAGGCAGCCCTGAATGAGTGGAATTTTTGTGAGCTGATGTAAAATTTAGATAGCCCACATGTGTAATGCGGGTTATCTGAGACTCGGTGCCGGAATATTTTATTAATTATGATGAATTCGTTTATGTTTACGTGCGTGTATTCAAATTTATTATATTCCATCTGCCTATCGTGAAGTTTATTTTTTTTAACATTTGATGTAACGAGTGTTAGGTAAATGTTTTACGTGTGTGCCAGATGAACTGATGTTTTTTCATGTTTTATTAGAAAATAAATTGTAACAAAAATATAAGTACTAGCTGATGTTCATAATATTTTCTGCTAACTGGCTTCACTTATTAGTTTTATCGCACCGTTTTCACTTGTAGCTCGTATGAAGGGGTTCCATCAATCAGTATAATAACTTTGGCCACAGACATTCCACAACGCTTACCCATCATAATAAGGTCACATACCAATAAATTGCTTTATGTATTAAATTGACTGATGGTATGAGTTATGACTACAATATTTGAGACGAATTTAAATCGTTTAAAAATCATAACGTATCATCTACTAGCGGTCCGCCCCGGCTTCGCCCGTGGTACATATGAAAAATAGATGTTGGCCGATTCTCAGACTTACCCGATATGCACAGAAAATTTCATGAGAATTTTAAAATCGCATTTTAAAAGTTAAAATCGCATCGAAAATTAGCCATTATTTGTCGTAAAAAGTAAATGACAAAAAAAAAGTTATTGTGGGTTATCCATAAGAGATAGACATATACTATCGCGGACTTTTCTGTAGACCTTTTCAATGTGTATAATACTTAGTACATTATTTTGATAAAACTCGTAGGGTTCAGCCTGCGTTTGCAATGTAAGCGGAAAAAATGTAATTTTTTACGACATCACATTAGAAACCTCAAAAATAACAGTACTTCTCCACTATTTAATGGATGTTATTATACATATAAACCTTCCTCTTAAATCACTCTATCTATTAAAAAAAACCGCATCAAAATCCGTTGCGTAGTTTCAAAGATTTAAGCGTACAAAGGGACATAGGGACATAGGGACAGGGAAAGCGACTTTGTTTTATACTATGTAGTGATAGTGATTAACATTAAATTTGTTAGTGTGGAAGTTAGAATAGTAAGAAGTAAGAATGGTTAATGTCATTTAAAATATAACACAGATGTTTAATCATCTTATCCTGTTGAAATTTGTATTTTCAGTCAGTCAAGTCACTCGCTATTTACGCAGCATTAATATTTATTTACACGCAATGTTGTTTATCGCAAACACGCAAAATCAAATGTATGTCGTACATTGTCAAAGCCATAAACAGAGTCTATAAACTTCATTCACTCAAAAACGGCAAAAGCAATTTTCGCGACTGGAAGACGCATTTCAATCTCAAGACGGCACTTTATACGTTGAACGCTGTATCAGACTTTCACACACGATTTATTTTAGCTTTAGATAAGCGTGAAAGAGTGTCTCGAAAGTTGTTTCGACTCATACGTAAATTGTTTGTAGTCATTGGCATAAAACTGATTATTTTTAGTACGTGCGAACGGCGCTTGATAAAACTCGTGAAACTTATTCAATATTATTATACTGGTGTTCAAATAAGTGCTCGAGAATCAGAGATAGAAAACGCTGTGTCAGATCTAACGAAGCTAACCATTGGTTATTAATAGAAAAATCTGGAAATATCTCCGCCAACAAGACTTGCGCTTAAATAAGTTATGATGAGTCGGCTACTTCACAGTTGGTTGTACTATAATATTATATCGAAAGTTATGATATTTCAGTATTGCTTATTTGAAGTATGTCTTCTTTTCTTTGTTGGTATATAACAACCGTTTCAGTTGGAAAAGAAAGTAGATGCAGATTTTTCTGAAGTTCTGCATTTCATAAATATATTTTTAGACTTTTAGTAAGAAATCTTTCTATCAAATGCAGTAGATAAATAATATCTTAAGTAATATCTCATCGTGTTCAGCCCTACATGCATTGGTTAAATTGCACCTTATTACGTAATATAATTGGCTATTAGGAAGAGCATTAGAGACAATAGTTCGAAGAAGTACCGCATATGAGTACAAGCGAAACTAAACCCGTACTCAAAGACGCATAAGCCAGATCAACTACAATTCTGATAGTTACAAACATTTGGAAAGCAGCCAACTGAACCTAAATCGGTTCAGCTCGGAATAGTTAATAAGGTATAAAATTTCCGCAAACAAATCAGATTTAAATAAGCTTTAAAAGGTATTATCATTTACCTGGATACAAGGTTCAAAATCCCGCGGCAAAGTGCAACGCAGTTGCGATGTTTATCGCTTGTAATGGTGGCGACACACGATCAACATTATCATCAAATTTGCATGAAACTTGAAGCTTGACTTAATTTTCAGTGAATCCATAAAATACACACGTTCTGACGTTCGCAACAGAATAAGAGTAAAAACTCGACGCAGATGTTTTGTGAAAGTTAAATTAAAATTATTGATATGCATAGGACAAAGTTTAATTAATTTCATAGTACTGTCGATGAAGCGATTGTGCAAGATGTTTCTTCTGTTCAATATCGAGAATATTGCAGCAACGTGGGCGTTGCAATCAGCAAACTTTATAACTTTTATTCTGTGGTATTAATTTTGTGAAAAACGTTGTAAATATATTATATGAAAAAAAAAACTAACTTATAGAATGAATATTTAATCATCATAACATAGAACTACCTTTTACAACGGGTTCGAAAAACAATTTTTACATAGAAATTGTTCAATAAAACAATTGTAAAGAAACATTAGAACAATTGTACTTCAACCTTCTTTACAAATCAATTAATTTCGACAACAGACATTGATAAACTGATGCAACATAAAAATCAATCCAATTGCCATGACTTAGCTCAATTTTCCTAAATTTCGGGCTAATACATTTACCGCAAGCAAATTGAGCGGTAAAATTGATCGTGTCTACCCAGCATAAAGTCAATAAATTTGTACGTACGAAATAGTAGCCGTCTGTTTACATCAATTTGCGATCGAAATGTCGATTCTACTTTAAAAATGTAATGTTTTTTCATTTCATTTCCGAGCGTGAAACGTAGACATTGCAACAAAACAAACCGATAAAGTGATTGTTGATTGATGACTTCGCGAAATGTTTCCGTGTTTTTATTATTTTTTAATTTTTTTGTCTGAATCGCGCGAAACAATAGTGTTGCGTCAACGAATGGTGTTTTGATTCTTCACTCGAAAAATATTGACAAAGGCCGTTTTTGTATGGAGTGAAAGATAATTTAAATTCTTTTTTTTTTTGGAAACTAAGAACACGCTTACTTAAATTTAAATTTGAAAAAACATTATTTTGTATGTGGAAGAGTAACTCGATGTTTAATCACGAATGAAAATCATCACTACACAATGATTGGACTATTTTTCTCAGTAAAAAGCTAAATAAAAATAAAAAATCATGGCACAATTGTATCAATATCTAGGTATAGCTATTTGATTAAAATATTGAGTTCTATTATTGATATATGCCTTCTGGCATATTAAAACAAAAACTCTCAAGAACCCTCAAAATTGTCTATCGTTTCATGTGAATACCTTACTTATAAAAATGATATATCACTCAATGAAATGTGTCCACTTTGGGGGTCATAACAAGAAAGCTACATACTAGTATTTTGCATTCGTAATTCTGTAAGCTTCTCTTAAAATAGTTTTATAGAAGGTGTCGCAAAACAGTTGTAACGTTTTATAATATTGTCAGTGTGAAGTAAAATGGACTTTATTTGGATGAAATCGTATAATCATGCAGAATAGAAAAGCTTTTATAAATACTTTTATATGAGTTATGGGAGAGAAAACATGTAAGCCTATGCTTCCTTGGGCTAGCGATGTAGGGACTGTGACAGGGTGACAATAATGAATAGTGAAAAACATAGGAAATGAAATGAAAAAAAGCTTATTGCATGAAAAGTGTTTTATTGCATTAAAAATTAAAATAAAGACATTGGAACCAATAGATAATATTTGCAACAGGCGGCCCTAACGCTAGGTAGCGATCTCTACCAGGCAACATAATATAATATAAATATAGCATGTAAACATGGAAAAGAGATAATTGATATAATTTAAATAAGGATGAATGTAGTTGGAATTCTAACATATTTGAAAAATGATGTTCAAAGAAAACATTCATTTTACAAATGGGTTGCAATGGTTAACGATTTCAAATAGGTACATAATTTATAGCAGTACGTATATTGCAAAAATCATGGAGAAAGCCGATACGATAATAAACAAAGCCGACAAGTGATATTTATCAAAGTGCAGGAACTTCGCCAACATGCTGAATTAACGCTCAAAGCTTCCTAACAGGCCAAATAAGCCTATGTCCCTGCACTGGGAACATTAAGTGACTGTTAGTATTCGATAACGGTTAGATTTTAAAAAAGAAATAGGTATGTTTTGTTACTGTTATCCTTATGGTAAATGTATGTTGATTAATAAATGTAAAAACTTACAAAATCACTTTACTTTCTCTACCCTAAAGAAGAACATAATATGCGACCGCCGACTATAATAATTATCAACACTGCATAACAAGTAAAATCAAGTAGGTAAGTATTTTTATTTATGAAACAATTTTCTTCTTCAGGATGAAGAATCGAGAAAAAGAAGCCATATATTAAATTTTATTTCTTCTTCTAAAAAGTTTATTTTTTTATTCTATCTCATGTGTGCACGTGTGCGTGTACAATTGAATACACAATAATATGTTTAATTTTCACCTCCAAACTGTTTCTATTCTTACTGCAAAAGCAAATAACAATTAGCGCAGTACTAGCAAACCTTTCTCGAAACTAAAAATTCTGAAATTGGAAATGCAGTTCGTATGAATTATGCAACCCATATGCATGTTTATGCTAACAAAGAGTCGGTGTTAGTGCAGATATAGGCTTCTGACCTAAGTGCTGTATGTACCTACAATTTGAAGATAAACTTTTGTTTGGTGAGAGACATTGAATATTAGTGCATGTGTTCCCTAGTTTTGACACAGGTGAAACGTCGGGATAGATAATATAATTACATTTATATTCCAAATTGACTCAATTTTACAAATTTCAATTAACCTAAGCATACGAGACCTTTTTTATAACACAAAATTATTAAAATTACCAACCCATTTTATAAGTTTAGTTAAAACTATACTAGGTATACTTACTAGGTAGTAACTTAATCTGTGACTATACCGTTTTATTTGGATAGTACTGTCTCATATAATATAGAGTAATATAAACCCACAATATGTTGTAGTATGATTGAATCAAACCAACCTTAAACAAAACGCCTATTCCAACCAAATTCAAAACGGGATATTCAATTAAAACTCCCGCCCAACAATAAACACATCTAGTACATTCTTATTTGCACTTTTTACATTGCTCCCCCAAAACGTAACAAACTTGTGCAATTTAAATAAAACAGCGATGAAACGCCAACGCGGTTTTGTATCTGCCAAAACAAGTTTCTGAATGTATTCTTTAAAATTGCAACAGCTGTAAATTGCAGAGACAGGGTGCAAACGAAATGGTTCCATTATGCGCTTCGTGTTACCAACTTATAGCTTTTTTGTTGAATATAATATGCTGTATAAATTGACTGTTGAATATTATATTACTGCTAACGTCAAATGTATTGTTATATCTATAATATAAAAATGAATCCCAAAATGTGTTGGTAAGCGCATAACTTGAGAACGGCTGAACCAATTTCGATAATTCTTTTTTTATTATATTCCTTGAAGTACGACGATGGTTCTTATGTAGAGAAAACGTAAATATGTACCACGGGCGAAGCCGGGGCGGACCGCTAGTTTATCCTATAAAATAAAAGCCAGAAAGCGAGCTATTTTTATGATATAAGAAAAAGTTGTTTAAATATATCAACAACCGTCCACCCCGTCTTCACCCGTGGTACATGTTTACGTTACATAAGAACCATCCTCGTACTTCTATGTTTATTACAAAAAAAGAATTAACGAAATCAGTTCAGCTGTCCTCGAGAATTATGCTTATCAACAAATTAAGCGTTTAATTTTTTTAACTATAGAATGTAGTAGACATTTAACAGGTTTAAATTCGTTTTATTTGAACTCGTGTTACACATTATTTGCGACTGTGGCTGCGAGAGCTATACACTACACACGGTTGCATACAAGCTTTGACAAATTACAGTTACAAGTCCAACCGCCCGGAATCGCCTGTGTTTCTGTCCATAATACACGATTTGCTCAGTACCGAATTACGTCTAAAAGGAAGGTGTGAGTAGCGGACTAAACTGACAATCGAATCATGTTTCAAAGTGCTGGTCAGTCAGTCTTTGAAAGGCTAAAGAACTATATGGTGAAAGTATGGCGTGTTTATGTCCGCGACGGTACCTTAAAATATGTAGGTACCTAACATTTTTATACAGTACTATCTTCCGCTCGCGGCTTCGCCGGCGTGGTGTTTTGATAAAAGGTAGCCTATGTTCTTTCTCAGGGTCTAAAGATTGTCTTTGCTAAATTTCATCAAAATAGGTTGAGAGGTTTAAGCGGGAAAGCGTAACAGACAGAGTTACTTTCACATTTATAATATTAATAAGTAGGGATTAAGTATTTACGCAACGTTCCCACAAATATAATTAAATGCTTGCGGTATTTACAAAAACTAAAAATGTTTTCTTTATATTGGATATGTAAAAACGTTGCTGAAGTTTGATTGTTTTGTTTTATTTAAAGAAGTAGGTATTGTCCTTTAAATAAATTGTATTGATAATCTCTATCACGTTATTTATTAATTTATTTGGAGATCTTACAGAAACAATTACAGGGATATACTTAATTATTGACATAAACAATAATAACATTAACAATTGTTTCTCTACGTCTCACAGTGAACATAAATAGAAAAAGTAAAAGAAAAAACTCACTTGTACAATTATTATCTGTTGCAAGGTAGATAAATACTTAATACTAATACAGACTTCTGGAATATTAAACTAAGAGAAAAAACATTAATTAAGGTTAATTATTAGGTTACTAATTACTAATACAGAGAATAATCTCATTCTCTACTTAAATACTACGGACTAAAAAGAATTGCTTAAGTAACCAACACAACAAATTTTAAAATGCAAACATTAATCTAGCATTGAAACAAAACCGATCTGTCTTCATGTTGAATTCATGATAATAAACAACCATTAGCAAGCAATACTACCCACTTATCATCCATTGAGATAATATTAATATGGAGTCGATACCGCCTACACCACTTATGTTCCACTCAACATAC
>CAJQZN010040643.1:26763-96968 GCA_907164685.1 Colias eurytheme
AGATTTTGTTCGTGGTGTCTGCTCCATAATAGTATTATCTCAATGTTATCATCCTTAGCACATTAAATCCGTTGCCATGGTAACATCCGTCAGTGTTTATTAATACCATTCCACTGATTTCACTCGTATATTTCGAACAGATAGAGCACATTTTCATGTAGGAATGAATGAACTTGCGCTTTAGCTGTCGTATCTATTAATACGTCTCGATTGCATAAATGTGAAAAAAGTAAACGAATAAAAATAAAATGTATAATAGACTAGCAAACCGGGCGGAGAACGTTTCGCCACCAGATACACCTTTTCTTTGCTATAAACCTCGCGAAGCACGAGCCCTTTCCGACGAATGCAAAACCAAACCGTGGAAATCGGTTCGTGATTTCTGGAGTTATAGCGTCAGGAAGGAAAACCCAACTTATTTTTATATAGTAGACTACAGGCCCATGTTGAAAAATTTATGGGTCATTTGAACCACCAGGTGACCTATCTAGAACGACATAAGAGCATAAAATTATAAGATTCAGCACTATGCTGTCACTTGTAAGCTGTCCACCTGAGTGCAGATGAGAATTCGATAGTACAGGTAGAGATTTTATTCTCTTGTCTCCATGATTTTTGTACGGCGTTGCGGAATAATGGATTAAAAGCAATAAGACACAGATGCCGTACTGACTGACAACTGAATCTTATTATTTTATGCTCTTATATGGTTCTAGATGGGTCACCTGGTGGTTCAAATGACCAATAAATTTTTCAACATGGGCCTATAGTCTATTATAAATTTTATTTATATTCGTTTACTTTCTTTTCTTTAGGTCTTTTATTCTTCACATTTATGCAATCGAGATTGCAATGCAATGCACAATTTTTCAACATGGCCTGTTGTCTATAAGTAAGTAGGTGATTTGCTAGAATATCGGCAAAGAGAACTACATAGATTTGAAGTCACTGATTATAATATATTTTGTGCTAAACAATCAATGTTTTTAAAAGCCATTTGGAAGCTTCTAACACGCATTATAATTTAACAAAAAAGTCATTGGATCGCAGGTTATGTTTAAAATTCATTAAACCTAAATAACGATAAAGTTTTCTAATAATTTTTAATAACAGATTAACTGTAAATAAGTTTTGTTTAGCGAGTTTATATACATTTCTCAACGAAAGATTTTACTGCACTATAAAAGAATAATATTCTGTTAATTATTAATCGTAACCATTACGACTGGTTTTAACATCCCGCATTAAACGTTCATATTTATTATGAGCAAGATAAATTTCACTGTTATTCCATTTCAGACTGGAAGCGGATTAAATATTTAGTGCATAAATCACTGGGATTATCATTTACTTTCAATTATTCTCTCCTCTATAAACTACAAATATCAACCTATCTTGCACTTGGAATATTATGATATTGTTTTCTATAGTGTTATAGATAAAACTTGTTTTATATGACTATTCAATTATAAGTCTAAATACAATAAATTTATTCGGTTTCTAACCACAATTAAATCAATTAACAAGTAATTTAAATATTTAACATACCTTGTGGTGTTGTCAGAATATGCGTATACATATTGTACAACTACAATTTGCACACAAACCCAAATTTTGGCAACGTTTTTATAATTTACGAGCCCCCGGCTTACCTCGTATTGTAACTTAACAATTAACTATATTCTAAAACGTTCTTCTTACACCATTCCTCATCTATAAACAAAACCAAATTATAATCCGTTTCATAGTTTTAAAGATATATGCATACATAGACACAGCAGGCGAGTGACTTTATTATACCATGACATGGTATATTACACATTGTGTATTTTATACCATGTGAAACCTAATCTAATATTAACTAATGCAATAACATTATGCAACTGCGTACCCACGATGGATCTTAAGCTTAGATAGATTACTTTGCTAGGCTATTAGATTAATTCGTTCTCACCGGTCACTCACGTAATTAGCCTATACGCATAGTACATAGTAAATTGTTTGTACAGAACGTTTGCCTATGTAATGAAATTTAATAGGGCGAGGTTCAGGTTTCAGGCGTGTTGTTTTAACGTAGCGAAATAACGCATTCATTAATTTGTGAAAGAATTTTGGTTACTTTTTTTTATAATTTGAAGATAGTCTTTTTTAGTATAACTAGCTTACCGCCCGCGGCTTCGCCCACTTTGTCTAAAACCTAATAAATTATATACTAAAACCTTCCTCTTGAATAACTTTATCTATTAAAAAAACCGCATCAAAATCCGTTGCGTAGTTTTAAAGATTTAAGCATGCAAAGGGACATAGGGACATAGGGACAGAGAAGGCGACTTTGTTTTATACTATGTAGTGATTTGATAATGATAGAATTCGAAAAGAAAATTACGATAATAAACCGTTTACTTCGCCATTAAAATATTATTAAAATTAAGTCGTGATAAATGAGAAGCTCAAAACGTGAATATATTTTCATACAAAACTCTATATTCACGTACTTATGTATCAACTTTTACACTATTAATATTTGTAATCAATAAATCGAAATCCGCTTTCCGATACCATTACAATTAAAGCGCGTATAAATTTCGCGAATTAACATTTTAAATCGTCATTTAAATCAACTTTAATTTACATTAAATCGAATGTAATGTCCACTTGCATAAAAAGCCAATATATTATTTCATACAAGGTGGAGTCAGAAATTTTATGCTTCGTGAGTTCGGCCGGCTATATATAAAACGACCCTTTGTCTGAGTTTATAATACGCGATGTTTTTTCCTATTTTTCGTATACGTTAGTGAAAACACATGTACCTTTCACCGCTTCGTAATGTATGTTCTTCTATGTGACAATTACATGAGGTTTTTGTTTTCTTAATGGTCTGTTTTCAGGAACTTTAGGGTGATATCAATAATTTATGTTTCTTTTTCATTTTTAACAGATCCAAGATATTCTTCAAAATATTAGGAAGAATAAACATTGATTTTATTAAAATTACTAGCTCTATAAAAACTAGCTCTATAAAACTACTGTTTTAATTCTAAACTGTAAGAATTTAATTCTTATGGAACCCATCCATATAAATATAACATGACTGTTTGTAGAAATACTCTCTACCAAAAAAAAAAAGATCGTCACAAAATAACTACGAATACGAATAATAAATAACACGAAGACAATGTCCTTCCATACATTGAGATTTTCATCATATTCGTTTTACAGATGAACATGGTTTAATACCAAAAATAAATATCAAACACTTCACACTAACCTGTATACTGGATTATCATCTCTATACCAGACGACCAGTAACAGACTATCATTGCGTTGAGGAGGTCGGGAGTCGCAGGGCAGATCCGCCTCGCCACCCACTACTGAAGACACGCGGGTTACCGTCCCGGTTACTGAAGATTGGCTTCCTGTAACAAATAATAATAAATGAAAATATGTTAAATTGTTCCCGTAAACATACATCAAATATTTCAGTAAGTAAACATGTTTATTTGTCTAACAGCTATGAATATAAGTATTAACATAATTACGATCAGCTTCAGGTATATACATTATATTCAGAAGGTTTTATAAATCGAAACTGTATTTCTTTTCGATATAGCAAAGATAAGAATGATTTTAAAATTTTCTTATCGACTCGCTATTAGTACAAAAATCTATCTTGAGCTTATTATTGCTTCCTGCTTTCTGGAAATTGGAATTTAAATTTTTGTTTGGCTATCATGCCAATATATTATTAAACATTACAATAGATTTATGTGTAATCTCGTGGACAGTATATAAATGTGATCAAATTTTTAGTCGCCTCCATCGTTAAGCGAGTGTTCGGTAAATTCGAATAAATTAAAATTCAATTTCAATTTCAAATTATTAAAGTTCTTCATTTCAAACTACGTAGATATTTATATTTTTAAGAGCCATAGAAAGAAAGTTTGACCCCCTCATTACTAAATCAAAATACAAAACCACAGAAAACGACATACTGAGTGTAATCTCATTAATTTTAACAAGCTCGTAGTTTTGTTATATTGGATTAGTTGAAAAAACAACCTTGAAGAGTTAACCAGGTAATTATGATTTTATTATCGTTATACATTATATTTGGTACACAAATTACACTGACTCGCGAAACCTGATGTTAAGACACATTTCTGTGGCTTAATTATGTATGTAACGTTATTTTATTCAAGAAATTTGAGGATTTATGTTTATGTTAATTAAGTGTACCTATGTTTTATGAAATTGTGTCCATGATGTTACGTCATTTTCGTCGGCCAAGCCACGTCCACACTGATCGGGCTGCTTCTTCTGCTTCTTATTTCTTTTTAAAGCAAATAAAAATTTAAATCCTTAAAGCAGTAAATATTATGTATGTAACGTTATTTTATTCAAGAAATTTGAGGATTTATGTTTATGTTAATTAAGTGTACCTATGTTTTATGAAATTGTGTCCATGACGTTACGTCATTTTCGTCGGCCAAGCCACTTCCACACTGATCGGGCTGCTTCTTCTGCTTCTTATTTCTTTTTAACCAACTTCAAAAAAAAGGAGGAGGTTATCAATTCGGCCGGTATGTTTTTTTTTATGTATGTACACCGATTACTCCGTGGTTTCTGAACCGATTTACGTGATTCTTTCTTTGTTCGATGCGGGATGGTGTCGAATTGGTCCCATAAAAATTTTATTCGGATAGGCCCAGTAGTTTTTATTTTATGAGCATTTTTGTCTGTATTTGTAAATGTTGCAAGTGCAAGTTTGAAGTCGGTTGTTTTTAACGCAGTTATTAAAGCAAATAAAAATTTAAATCCTTAAAGCGTAAATATATTGTACAATGGTCCTATTGCATAATTCCAAGAACTACTGGACCAATTTCAATATTATTTCACTACTGGATTTGTACTTCATCCCTGAGTGCGGCTATAAAATCACAGACAAAGCCAGGAAACTGCTAGTAATTGACGTGACGACGCGGTTGGCGAGTGGTAAAGTAACTGACTACTGAGCCGACGGTCCCGGGTTCGATCCCCAGTCAGGGCAAATATTTGTGTGATGAACTCAATTATTTGTTCTTGGGTCTGGGTGTTATTATCTATATATGTATTTATTAAATATTATATTTATCGTCGCCTAGTACCCACAACACAAGCCTTAATTGAGCTTCCTGTGGGACTAGGTCGATTTGTGTAATAATGTCCTATAATATTTATTATTATTTATTATTATAATTATAAGCTTGCTTTATGCTTATCAATTTGTATTTAGTGTCATATCAATAATCAAGGCTATCTTTGACTTCTCTAAAATGCGGGTAATTATAAATAGTAGGGGAGCCCAAGAGGGGATTTTGGGATTTACTCGAGCGCGTCAGATTACTATAAGGGACGGTACCTTAGCTATTCATTAGTACCTCTAGTCAATATGAGCAGTTATGGTTGGTGGGTGCGCTCAGGGGCCCCGCTGGAAAATTTGAATAATCCATAATTCAATAAGGTTGAGCTCGAATCGTCAGATTAGCGAAATGGGGACTTCTTATATTGTAATTAACCCCCCCATATATTAATCTGACGCGCTCGAATAATATTACTTTAATTTTTTACCCTTTCTTCATAGCGATTAAATCGCCACTTAAATCGTCAGATTAACGTATACTTTTTTTCAGTGACGTCCTGGAGCATGCAAAATATCAATATCTAACGCGCTTGAGTATTTCCAAGCCAATTTTTTTCTTTTTTAAATTAAAAAAAATCAAAAAACCCTTCCCCACCGCTAAAAGTGAAAACATTATAGGACCTTTTTTTCTCGCTATGGTCTAATCTACCAATTCTAATAGGTTCCCGTGACGCTCGAGTAAATCCACATTTAGCATCCTGGGCTCCCCTACTAAAAAGAACGGTCACTTCAATAACAGTTTGACACAAATGCCTATCTAAGTCTATAAATAAATGTGAGGAAGAGCATTGACCTATTACACTCAACTGAAAGGATTAAGCCCTTTGTCCGTTGGCACTAACAAATTAAATATAACCCACCTAAAACTAAAATTAAGTTCATTCTCCTTCAATTTAGAACTCAAATGAAGCTTGTTAAACTAGTGTTTTAATAATTAAATGGGTAACTGCGTTCGTGGATGAGATATTGTGTGGTTGGAGTTTTGTGCATTTTGAGTAGTTTTAATTGAACAGTAAATTTATTATGAAAAAGTTTTTTTTTAAAACACATAAAAAATGAAACAAAAAATAGATTCACGTATTATTCAGACTTTGTATTTAATGGATAACTCTGATATTGGAATAACACCACACGTTCTTTGAAATTTAACTCGATAATAATTAGGTACGCTTTCAACGTTTTACACACCGAAGTAGTAAAATTAGTTTTATTTATTACATTAATGTTTTACGTACAATTATTGTCGGTTATATTTTTGATAAATCTATGAAAAAACTATAAATTTCCCTAATTTAAATAAAAGTTCAAAAACAAGAGAGTTTATATGTATAATGTTTTATGTTAGAGTCACTTATAGCGGCGTATTACCTAGTGAAGTCCCATGTCCCCTAGTGGGGTAAGGGGCAGATGCATTAAGCGCGTCACACACGGTGAAGATTTTATCTTAAGATACTGTTATATTTTATATTACAGTATCTTAACGCATCCGGTATCAGCGTTCGGACCATCATTTTTCTTTTTGTCATTGCGTACTAAGACTCCTGTAGAACCGCCATCCTGTTACAAATGACCCACAAAATTTCGCGTCATTTGTAACAGAATGGCGGTTCTACAGGGGTGGGTGGTACGCAATGACAAAAAGAAAAATGATGGTCCGAACGCTGATACCGGATGCGTTAAGATACTGTAATATAAAATATAACAGTATCTTAAGATAAAATATTATAGTATCTTCACCGTGTGTGACGCGCTTTATGACATATGTTTCACTGATCGATTTTCTTTAGGGACAAGTTGGTGATCAGCCTTCTGTGTCCTACCAGACCAAGACATTTTTTTTCTTCGTCTCCACCGGGAATCGAACCCAGGACCCCTCGGTGTTACGCTCACGCGTCAACCACTGCACCGAGAAGGCGGTCATATAACCTAGATACGTAGCTATAGATTCTATGTAATAGGTTGAAATATTAAGTGTTACAATTAATTCACCGAACTATATTCTGTATTCTAAGCGTATTTAATCAACGCTCAGTTACTAAATAGATAATATTATATGTTCGAGAATCATCTTTACGCTATATTTCACAGAATTGCTAAGTATTCAATCGTATGTAATCATTTACGTTATATCCAATAGACTAACACAAATTCTACTATTATTCTTATAATAGTGAAATTGAATCAAGTGAATAGTTTTAAGAAAATAAACATTTTTTTTATAAATTTATTTAAATTTATAAATGTTTTTTTTTTTCGTTAGGTGTGTATTGGTAGTGGCCTTAATGTATACTGTTAACTGTACTGCATTGCCCTAAATAATGCATTTATGTAATATTAACTTAAAAATATTATTATAATTACTTTCAGTACACTTACTACTAATCAAAAAGCAAAAGCTACCTATAATTAATTATCTTGAGTTAAACAAAAACCATATTGTTAAAATTCGCGTATCATTTGGATCCCTTTTCATAAAACGACAGATTTATTATCAAGACCGTTTCAATAATATATTATCACAACCAAGTTACGAGTCAGCACATTGATAATATCTCGCATATTATATCTCACTGATTATTTCATTTTCTTTTTTTAAAATTATCATTTTACCACTGATCCACCATAATTTATCAACTATAACCTACCTAGTAACAAAATTAAAAGATAAAAAAAAATATTTATATCTTCTAATCCATTTCAAATAATATTATCAGCCTGGAATCGTGTTAATCCATCTCAGATTTTCATTACAGTCACTCACAATAAAGGAGGCAATAAAACTCTACATCATATTATGCAGCTTTACTCAGTTATGTAAAACGACTTGGGAATGACATTCATTGATTTATATTATTAGTTTTCTTGTTTTATTCGTATTGTTTTGGTGTTACGTGATGTAGAAATAAAAAATAAGCACTAGTGCAGTACAATGCAAGCTCATTTTCTATCGGCGTAGTTGACTATAATTTTATTTATTAAGCTATTTGCATAGCTTCTATCGCGGGCCTTGAGCGCGGCGACCGAATGTAAAAATTCCGTAACGAAAAAACCTAACACCCCCCACTCCAACTGGCACAGCGATGCGATGCTATGCAAAAGCTTAACCGCGGCAGTCCTCGAGTGCCACACGTATTTTTTATTTATTTATTAATCACTAGAGGTCCGCCCCGGCTTCGCCCGTGGTACATATTTTGCAATAAAAGGTAGCCTTCCGTTCCTTTCTCGCGTATCAAAATATCTCCATACCAAATTTCATGCAAATTGGTTCAGTAGTTTAGGCGTGATTGAGTAACAGACAGACAGACAGACAGAGTTACTTTCGCATTTATAATATTAGTATGGATTTATTCAGGAAAAAAAACTATGACAATTCTTAAATACTAAACAATAAAAAATGTTGTGTGGTTTTATGAAACCACGGTAAAAGTGAAACTGTTCGAACGGTTCCGAACACTGCTTTGTGTAGGGCATGTCGCGTGTCGGTCGGCTGCCGAGTAGGTATACCTACTCGGCAGCCGCGATACACGCGACATGCGCTACACAGACCAAAAAGTTTGAGACGATGTAATAAAAGTTTCACTTTAAAAAAAGTTCAATAAATGTACATATATCATAACTGTATTCATTCCGAAATGTCATATAAATGATAATTATTTATTGAGACCGCTTTCATAATTCATTATTGAAACCGCGAACAAAAACCAAAATTATTAGACCATTATTTTCAATAGTAGATAATGCGCTCATGCTCTTATGCTTTGTAATAATCTTATATTAGAGATACAATGCTACGTCATAATATTTTTTCTTGTAATATTCATTATTATGCTTCTGTTACTGTAATACAAACAAAACAGAAGATAATCATCATCCCGTTATGATTATATTTTACGTTAAGATTAAAATGGACTGTATATTACATAAACGAGTATAATAATGTCCTTTCATTTCTATTAAAACTACTTAACACATTCTTTTTCGAATACTTTCAAGACCAAAAATAAATATTAAAACGCCAAAAAAACATACGTATTATCGTCAATTCCACCTCCAAAGCCCAGTCTCGTAAAAAGCTACGCGTCTACGAGAGTCTACATTAAAAGCTACGTAATCCCTACGTATGAGTGACGGATACCTTAATCTCACCGTTTACGTTTAATTGTCCAACAGCTTTTATTCATATTGGTTTTTATAATACCTGCCCGTATAAGTGTTACTGCGAATCAAGACAATTTCGAAATATAATTTTCACTCGTATATCTACGTAAAGAAGGATTGCTTTATATTTTAAGCATAATCTTACTAATGTTATAAATGCGAATGCGTTATTCTTTCACGTAAAAACTAATAAACCGATTACAATGAAATTTGGTATGTAGGCAGGTAGCTACTTTTTATCCCGGATATCCCACAGGAACGGGAACTATGCGGGTTTTTCTTTGAAAACGCGGGTGAAGCCGCGGGCGGAATTCTAGTAATAGATAAAGAAGCAATAATATGCAAACAAATAAACTATTAATAAATTATGTATGCTATCTTGGACAGGATCATTTTCACAGTTCGTTTTCTTTACGGGCCAATAGATTTTTCTTCTCAAAAAATATGTTTCAATTATATCATCATTATTTTCATTTTTGCTTCAATAACCTTAACTAATATTCATAAAAAGGAAAATATTTGATACTGTTTTTGTTTTTGATACTTTGGCATTTATAATATTATTAGTTGGGAAATTGAAAAAAACATCCACGAATGAAATATGATACGCGGATAAAAATAAATAATAAATACAGAAAGCACATAAAAGGTTGATGTATAGAGATATATACAGCAATAAGATAATCCCCCCGTGATGGACGACCAGCTAAAGAGTGGTCAAATACATCTGGGTTAACTTGCTTTTATTATTATTTTCTTTTATATTAAAAACATTTAAAAAACTATTCAATTGCGGCTTTGTTTCTCTTCTTAATGATAAGCAAATAGTTTTGATCATTTGATAGAAAGTAATACCGATACATATACTTTAAAACTAAGAAAATCTTTGTGAAATTAGACAAACGAAAGATGCATGTTGTAAGGTATGTATTTATACAAATATATTTCGGAAATACACAAACAATATACCTACATAATAAAGTACACACAGAACATATTTTTATATGTTCTGTGACAGTATACAACTCACAAATATATCCCTTTTATTAGGATTCTTTTTTACAAAGAACTAACACACATTCCTTTTATTTGTTTTACAAAAAACATTAAATTGGTGTAAAATTCATATGCAACTGTTCACAAGTAAATAATAAAAGTGTAGAAGTCTGCGATAGCTATTCATCTGGGACTTAGCATTCTAGAGCGCTTGCTTTTATTTTTTATCATAAAATCCAGTAAGCAAAACATTTCTAATAAATACATGCTTTGCGAGAACCAGCTGTCGTCTGCATCTTTTAACATAATCCGTTCCCTTTTAACTTGATAAATACTATATGAATTAATTATTTTTAATCGAAAAACGTACAAAACAATTTTCACACACGGCATGATCTGATCCCATACTAAGCTTTCGCTTGTGTTATGGAAACCAGATAATAAATACTTATATAGATAAATTATAAATTAATTTAAAACTTTATGAGCATAGTTTTATGTTTGTAAGGTATATCTCAGTTTATTTATAAATCTACGACATTGATAGCGATATGTTTTAGATATTTAATTCCATTGAGTTATTTGAGTAATAGTACTTTATGGATGAAATTAACACAGTCTCTTGATAACTGTACCATCCACCTATATTTATACACTACAAATAATATACCTACCTCGTAAACGTAATAATTTTTCTAAACTATGAAAACTGTCACAACCAAACTACCTCTCCACTCCAACTATTTACTTGAACTATCTCGAAGTAGAATTTGAATCTTAACATGAATGACGTCACAGTTCACGTTTCTCGGATGGGTATTTGTGATGTGGGTTACATTCTTTTATCATATCCGTATTATAATCCCAATGAGGAAACTCTGAAGATAAATACACCCTTGCTGAGACGCAGCTGTCTACTGTCCCTTCAATGTAATATATTATAAGGCTTCGTTCTATTTTGACTAATATTAACCGACCAATATGAACAGAATATGCGCAATTGTATGTATTGACCCAATATAAGATAGAAGATGATATATTACGTTTCTAATGATAAGCATGAGATATATTATTTTGCAAACTTAAGAATTAACTGATTTCTGAAAAACGTCGATTTGCTATTATAACATTTCATAGAATATTTGCTGTGCTAATCCTAATTCTAAACAATCGACCTAGATATTACTAATTAGAAGCTATAATATAAAATTAAATGAATTTAATTTATCAGTATTAAAAATGATTATTTGATTACATTTTTAGTACTTACTGACAAAAAACTTAATAGCACACAATAATTATCGCCCAATAATGTCATAGGTGAGTCTAAACATTATCAAGGACAAAACCATCGTATGTGGTTTCTTGTCGATTTAACGCGGAATCAATTTTGGTTAGTTCACAACTCGGAATGTTTAACTTGTGAACTTACACGTGAATTAATTTTCACACGAATTTCTGGGATACCGTCTTTATTCCGTAAATGTATTTTTAGTTTGAATGAGAGAAGGAAACCGCTGTATATATAAATAACTTGGCTCTTTGTTTCGCCTAATGGTATTGTGTAATTAAACATTAATGTGAATATTTTTGATCGTGGAATAATTAACGAGAGACTAATTAACTTTTTGGTGCAAAAGAACATGTGCTATTGTGAAGCATAGATTATAAAATTATCATACAAATATTAAACATATATAATCGAACAAAAATTACTATACAGTATACAGCGTATTTATAATTGCATACACCTTTATTTTGACGAAAAACACCCGAACCGTAAAATTTTATAACAAACTTACTCGCAATATGTACTTAAATATTATATGAAACGCAACTTCATATAAATATGATGTGTCTATAAAACGCGTTTTACGGCTGCGTCTACCACCAATGAAATAAAACCTACATTATATAATATTATGTTCTGAGCAAAGCATACAGGTAAAAAAACGTGCCACAATAATTATGGCATGTCACGTTACGTTCACATCACTTTCCTAATGGAGGCGTTTACACGCAACTGCATTAGTAGTGAAGCGTCGAAAAAGTTACTAACTTTTAGCGGTTCGTGGAACGATTAGGTAACGCTTTTAGGGTGTAACGTTATATGGTATAGATACTATAAGTGTAGCATACTTTATGCACATCATCTTTCTGGTACGGTTTATTCTGAACTATATATTCTAGGAGAAATAAATTTGACACGCACTATCTGCCTACCAAGCTGCATTTGGCCAGCGTGGTGGATTATGGCTTGAACCCTCATAGGAGGCCACCATGTAGTGGGAGCATATATTATGAACTGATGACGATGATGAATTTAACACTACTGTCAAGGTACATAAATAACAGCTTACTTCACACACATCTATCTTTACACACGAGGAATATACTGGACTGTATGTTCTTTTAGAACTTGATATTAGATGAGTTTGATACTTCAATAATACATCTCTAACAATAATTATACAACTTCCCTTCACATTAATTAAGAAAGGACTGCAGGCCTTCAAGGAAACGTTCGGTGCTTAGGAATGCCGTGGCAATAAAATTTATTGTCTGTTTTCTCTTGTAGGGTATAATTTATGTAATTCATTTATTGAGTACGTGGACACTGTACTGGATAAGTATAATATATTAAAAAGGTGTATAAAATTATAGTCTATTATTGATGGACTACATTATACAAAACTGTCGTCATTAAGTAATAATACGATTTCTATCGAAATTCTTACGTATTAGATAATGTGAAATAATTATTGCATGGATCCCAGCTATAAGAAATACAATATCTATACTTTTATTTTCACTCTATAATCTTTTCGGTATGTAAATCAAAGACCATACTCCAAACATTTATTCCCAAACCCCGCAATTTGTTCTGAATATTGTTCAAAGCGAAATATCTTCACATTATTACACTCCGATATTTTGGCAACTACACAAAGGTATTGTTTTTGCGGGAACCCCACTAATATTGTCTTCGCTTACCGAGGGTCGGTGTTACGCTGTAATTTCATGTCGTTGACTAATGTTCACAATCTCACGCGTATTTGTCTCTTTTCTTCTTGCACTTAATCCGTATGAGGGAAAGAGATGTGGTGTGTTTGGCAAAAAGTCGGCGTAGTTTGTGCGAACTTTCGTAATGTTGCTTTATAAAACATTGTTTAGCTTTCGCAATACAATGTAAGGGAAGCTATGTAGACTTAGCGTTATTGACTTTGAATATTGGAAATCGAAAATCGAAACCTAATTAATGTAAAGTGATTGTGTTTGGATACTGCTATTATTTGAAGCGAATAAATAACACCGGTTTTCCTAAGATTGAATTAAACAAATAACATCTTTTGACAAAGAGATGAAAGTGTTGGTGTGAATAACGACGCTGATGAAAACTTACATTGTTAAAATATAAATAATTATAAATAGATATGTATCAAATATATAAATATATCATTAATTATATTTGCAAACTATTAATTAACTTTAATAACAAAAAAATGCAAACTATTAAGTGAACTGAGCAGAGCTTTTTTATACGCTGCTAGCTCGCATTTCACCCGCATTGTTCCGCTCCTGTTAGTCTTAGCGTGATAATATATAGCCTATAGCCTTCCTCGATTAATGGGCTATCTAACACCGAAAGAATTTTCCAAATTGGACCAGTAGTTGCTGAGATCAGCGCGTTCAAACAAACAAACTCTTCAGCTTTAAAATATTAGTATAGATGACAATAGTATCGTTACCGTTAGTTATCACTTTATCACTAGTTTTATAATACTTCACAAACAACTAATCTAGAAAAAGACGTAGAAAACGTTTGAAAATACCTTTATAGTCCTGTTCTTAACTACCGTTCATAAATACGTTTATTTTCGTCCAAAAATACCACAACATAATGATTCAAGGCCAATGAAAAAGCGACTAGAAGGTAAAGCTGCGTCAAAGCCTGCGTCGTAAACTAAGTTATAACAATAACCTGTAATTTGGAGGCGCGAATAAAGTTCAGCAAGTTAGCTCTATTAAGATTTTAATCCATTTTCCTTTATAGCCCTTTATTATGAATACTCCAGCTATAATTTTTAAACATTCCATGATTAATGTACTGCGCTATGGTGAAGTGTTTGAAATTTATCGTATAATCAAGTCTAGTTAATAGAATTTAAGGCGCGGTTGTAAACCGTGACTAATCCACTTTTAGTACTATTTTTTAAGTGTAAAAAAGCGTAGTTTAGAAACACATAGGATATTTGTAGTGTAATAATGTATTCGATAATCTATATATTATATCATTTTTGTTATAAACAAAAATAATTTGTATTTAACAAAAAAAAATTCGCTTTTAACAATGCTCTTTTTTATACGTCAATTATACTAAGTACTAAAATGTAGCAGAATGTATTGGTTAACGAAACAATGTAACCTTATAAGACGTATCAAGTATTTGTTCGATATACTGACTGGTTTTTTGTTGTTTTCTATAAACACAAATTGACATAAAAGATAAATGGTTCGTATTGTTTTCAACCAATACCAATATAAAATATAGGTCACATTGAAAAAGATATTATTGTACCTACATAATTTTATTTTTTAAAGAATAGGTATATTTTTTCTCTCTTTTTTTTAAGTATACCATTTAATATTTTATGATTTTCGCCTGTACTGTTTGTGTTCAAGTGACACTAAGAAGTTTTAAGAAAGATCAATTTACACTACAATGTAAATTCATTTAATAAAATTCAGTACAAATACGTGCAATACGTTTAAAATAATCAAACAACCCATGTATATATCTATTTCGACAATCGATTCCATCGAGCATCCAATAAAATTATCTGTACAAATATTCGGTTTTCGATCTAATCAAAAGCTAACAGCGAAGGCAAATAGATTAAGTTTCTTGCATTCATCGAGCGAGCATAGCGTGATATCGTTTAGTAATTACTTGCTCGTAAAAAGCGTCTATTAGGGTGACTATGCGAACAGTTTTCGATAGATTATATTATGTAAAACAACGACGTTATTACACTGTTTGTAATTTGGTATTTAGATAGACAGCTTAGTTTTATCGTTTTTATGGGTAACGAGAGATTTATTATAGCGGTAGTTTTAGTATATTTAATGCACTTTTGAAATGAAAGTTAAAACTCTCCAATTTAACTCTTGCCGGGCAAAGCGAAAGACGCGGGTTTGAATCCCGCCTCTTGACAGAATATTGTTTATATTTATTAAGTGCATAATAAAGACAATTTATATCTACCTAATGGTTTTTTTTTTTCAAATAAAAAAAAAAAATAAAATTCATAACCTAAAACAAACAAATTACTTGTGAAGGATATCAAGTTAATTCAAAGGCTTTTTAAAATCTGTATGTGTGTTCTTGATATAAAGAGGAGTTAACGTGGCATTCCACTTGATACCTCTATTTGATTCCCTCCGGGTATCCTGACTCGTACAGATAAGCAATGTACTGCATTTTGCATTTTGTATCTCAAGTGCAAAACTATTTTATCACTATTTGTAACAATCGTTGCTGCTATTAAATTCTAATTGTTGTTATTTTGCGTGAAAACATTTAGATATCCTTTTCTACGGATTTAAAACGCTTAATAATATACTCACGGATTTGGATCGAACTTGGGTTCTAATAAATATGGGTATAGTTCATCAGAAGAATTTCGGACGTAGGGTTATTCAGTAAAATTGTGATCAGAGCATCGTTTATTGTAAGTATCGTGAATGTAGTGTATGAAGAGATACAAGTTTGATAATAAAAGCATTCATATTTGTTTCATCAATCGCTAGTTACGAATTCATTTCACTTTATTGTATTAACCTCGGAATTACCGTAATGCACTTAAGTAATAAATCGCGTTGAAATCCGTTAAAAAGTCTCTTAATTCTCTTCTAATTTAATTTAGTCTAAATCTCTGTTTTTTAAAACGTTTGGTAACCTCACTCTATTTCCTGTTCAGTACAGTAGCGGCTGCATGCAAAGCCCCAATCTTACGATTTCGTTTTCGATAGAGATGTTAAGGAAGTTTTGTGTTTATGATTGACCTAATATTCAAGGAAAATGGCGATAAATCACATGACCTTAAATTCGACGAATTAGAGAGATAAAATATAAATACATATGTACTATTATTGACCATTCCTTCCACTATTATTCACCATTCCTTCCATGACCATTCGCTGTCAAGTTCCATTCAATTCCCAGTTGAAAATGCTAATTTATCTAACATTACCAGGTTAAAATGTTTCCACTCCAAAACCGTAAAATTGCATGTTACTAACGCATTCGAGCCGCTATCGACTGAAGTGCTAATTTTGACTGCGATACCAACATGTAGGGAAATAGGCTTAATTAATTACATTCATACGTGGTTATCAAATTAATGTGAGTCATGTTATTTGTAAGGAAAATGTTGAAATTTATGAAATTTAAAAAGTTGAAAGTTTGAGATCTTTGTTAGTCCATTAAAAACTATATTATTATAATAACTAGCTGTTGCCCGCGACTTCGTCCGCGATTCGGTCGTTTTTCGTCATTCGTCGTTTAAAAAAAATACGTGACACTTTATTTTTTAATGTTCTTAATTGTCTCTTATAAAATTTAACTACATTAAAATTGAATACTCTGATAAGAAAATCTTAAAATCATCGAAAATCATAGACATCGAATATCTGAGGAAAACATGAATGAATGTGATTTAAATTCTACATTTCTTAGTAATTAAAATAATAATCTAAATTAAATGTAGATTAACAGTTTGAGCGCACCATTATAGAATATGTACCTAAGTAATAGATTACGTTAGTTTACATAGTAACTTTACTAAAAACACGATGACTTTCTTTCGCGCTCGGTACCACAAACTAAACATGTTTGTGGTACGTGGCCCGCGTCACTTTACCCCCCACGAGTTCCCCTCCGTTGCTATGCGAAAATACATTCGTCGCCCTACTGTAGGAAAAATTGTAATACTGCGGCCTGGGCGTTATAACACGCTCAGGGAATTCCTGAGTGCTGATAGACTTCCGTCTATCGGCATTTATACCAATTTTATATTAATATCACCATCTTGAGGAAAAGCTTCTAATGTCGATTTAAAACGCATATATACGGATTAACCTGATGAATTAACATGTTCTAAAATTGTGAAATGAGTTCAGTTTTAAATTCGAGAAATATTGATTTCTTGTATTCGATTATTCGTCGTAGTCGAATACAAAATATATTTAAAGAAACTTAGGTTGGCCTTCAGGCAAAAGGGATCCTATCAAATGATAAACTTGACCTTGTATCTTAAAAGTAAGAATGAAAGGAGCATCTAATAATTGTTGAGCACCAAAGGATCATTTAAAACGCAATACTATAAGAGCTAATATTGTCTAAGAACTGTTTAGATTGCACATGTTCCTCTAAAACTTAAAAGTAGTGATTTCAAAGGTTCCGGCGTATCTTCAAACGAAAGCCGACTCCTTACTCCACTTTAAAGCATTACAAAAAGAACATACTACGTTAATATCGCCTATACAGAAGATGATCTGTAATCAATTGTGAGGTTATAAGCAAACCCACTTTTGTTACCCACCCACTTATTTTGTCGGACCACACCACCGAATTTGTAGATTGATCTTCTATGTTTACCTCAAAGTCATTAAGACTATGTCGAAATCTGTCTGCAATAAGACGGGCCTCTCGCTATTCGTCCGTTTAAAGAGACCAATAGTTTCTTAGTTAATTCTTAATCTTTCATTAAACAAACTTATTAATCGTTCTTGTCTCAAATAATGGTAATATTCGCGTCCCTACTCTAGTCATTGCTTATGCTCATGTTCATCTTCGAGAGATCGAATAATATTATGGTGCACCCTATTATTTGTCAAACGGTCTTCATATTGAGTAAAAGTTTCAGAATTCTCGAGATAAAATATGACGATCGTGATCAGTTGTGAGACGTAATTCCCTCTCAGTGAGGGTTTCGGTCTCACGGGATAGTACAATATGCCATTTGCGATCAGCTGTGAGACGTTATATATACCCTCAGTGAAGGTTTCGGTCTCACAGGATAGTACATGCCGTTCGCGGTCAGCTGTGAGCCGCAATTCTCGTTGTGAAGCGGTTTCAGGTTCGGCATAACACATGTTGTTTTCGGTCAATAGTAAGCCTCTTATCTCTAACGATCCTTGAGAACTCTTATTTCTCATTTTCTTAACTTTGCTCGAATTTCGATATATAAAGATTTTTTAGGTGGCACTGATGCGGGTGAATAAAAATTAAAAGGGACTAAGAGTGTTATAATCTCAATCATCATCATCAATACATATAATAAAATTGTGGAAAAGTGATGTCTGTACAATTAAAATATGTAGAAAAAAATTAGCAGGTGTTATTATTATCGAGAAATCGAGAGAAACCATTTTTTTCTCTTAAAAGCTCCCCCCTCCCACTTCCCGAACTCCGATTGACCGTAATTTATTTTTCCTTACATTTTTATCATATCCTTTTCTAATGGGTTTCATCCTACAGCCTACTGCGATTTTTTTTTGTTTCAAAAATTATCTACCCTGGTGTATAGGTAAATTTTCCACATAAAATGTCCTTTAAATTATGTCGTATTATATTTTTAACCCCCGACGCAAAAAGACTGGTGTTATGTGTTTGACCGCTATGTATTTCTGTGTGTGTGTGTGTGTCTGTCTATGGCACCGTAGCTGGCTAACAGGTAAACCGAATTAGATGCGGTTTTTTTTTTTAGGCAGAATATTTTCCGACGCTGGTTCTTAGATAAAGTGTATCAAAATTGGTTCATCCACTTATTATACCTACATAGGGGTAAAAGTGGGAATGAAAAAAATGAAAGTTATAATTTATTTTTAAAGATCGTCGGGAAGTTTATGAAATTATTTATTCCTTTTTCTATACACTTTTCTTCGTCTAAACGGTTTAGTTACGTGCTCTCTCGCTCTTCAGCCTTTAGTTACGTGCGTGAGACAGGAAAGATCTAATTTGGATTTGTTGGTGGATTTGATAAAAACTGAGTATCGATTAAGCTGATCAGTGGCTACTGGCTACACCATAGATTATTAAAAACATCCGTTTAAGAAAGGAAGGAAATAGAATTTGCTCCTCTCCCCCCCCCTGGTTCCTAAAAAATAATATGACATAATTTAAAATAAATTTTACGTAGAATTAGTTAGGCATTTCTTTTTTGATTTTCGATATTATATACTAATCATAATTTTTAATTACAATATGTAGTAACTATTTGGTAAAGGTTAGGCATTTCATTTCTTGATTTTCTTTAATAATTTGGTACGTAAGTTTTTTAGCTCAGTTTAGTAAGAAATTTTTATAACAATTCTTTTAATTATTTATGGTAGTACAACAGTACAGTATGGTTGTACGTATTTACTCAATAATTGTATGTTAAGTAGTAATTCAGCATGGGCGTAGCCACGGTGGGGCTGGGTGGGGCGCTTACCCTGGCTTTGATCTGGTAGGTACTAATTGTGAAGGGGAGTGGGCGTGGGCGTGGGATTGGGACTGAACGTGGCATATGGCGTGGGAGTGCGAGTGGGCGCGGGAGTGGGAGCATGAAAATAAAAATGATTTTTTATTGTTGCCCCACCCTGAGCCCATGGTCATAAGGTCCCATAGTCACTATTCCACGCGAACGAAGTCGCGGGGACAGCTAGTAGACAAATATAATCAGAAAGCTTTGAACTCCTAAGCTCAACCATAAAAGATAGACATTTATGATGTCGGGAGATATTTTTTATATAATATGGAGAACATTTCTTTCATACTTGATTTCTGTGTAGCTTTAACCATTAAGATACACGCATTAAGAACGCACACGCGACGAAAGCTTAAAAATGGAGTTGCTGCTCTGCTCACGAATATGAAAAATAATTGTACCAAGTTTCGTTTAAATCCGTCGAGTAGTTTTTGTTTCTATAACGGTTATACAGACAGACAGACGGACAAACATTTTTGACGTCGATGTCGATCTCTAATCACCTCGTGATAGTTATTTAGGAAATATATTTCATGTGCAGAATTGACCTCTACAGATTTAATATAAGTAGGTATACATATATTTAGATTCCAATTTCCATGTAACGTTAAATTCGACTATATAATAACTAACAGACAACGCAGGTTACTCTCGTTTCCGTAAGTTGAGGCGGCTACATATTCGGTCCTAATAACATGACTTTTTGTGAACGAAACGACAGCGCGGTTTAATTCGATGCCAACACCATCAGAAAAAAGGAAATATTTTTAACTTTGAAAAAATATTATGATTTACACTATTAATACTATTTTAACATTAACACAAAATATAAGACTGTGAGTGTGTAAAAATAAATCCAGCTAGTTTCACATCACACTTATGTTTATAATTAGGTATACGACATGAAAATATATTAATTACCAAGCAATAATTAACTGTAATGGTGTCTAGTTTGACTTAAAATAATATACATCTACCCTCACTTTTAAAAATGTAGTATATTCACACGAATTATATAAGCGCACCTTATAGGGAAGGGAAGATTTATTATGGGTTAAAGAGTTAAATAAATAAATAACATAATTATATTTAAATTATTAATTTTTAACATTGTGTTCAGTAGTGTTAACATGTAAATTGATTTGATTTTTACGAAATCTCATAGATGGCGCTGAATCAAATTTGTCTTTATAGTACTAAGATTCATTAAACAGTTTCTCTGCCCAAATTACGTAAATGACGTAGTTTTTATAGTGTAAAGCTAGATAATAGCATGGCTTACTCAAAAACAACATTTAAACATGAGTCTTTAGATTGTACGCTGTCGTAGTTCACGGAATACGTAAGAAAAGTAAAGGTTCACAGCTCCTTCCCCGGAGGTGATAGCATGATAATATGTTTAAAAAAACCTCACACGACCTGTTAGTAATATTCATGCAAAATTTGAAGTCAATCTATGCAGTACTTTTCGAGATTAGCTCGGACAAACATACAGACAAACAGACAAACAGACAAACAGACAAAAATTCTAAAAACTATATTTTTGGCTTCTATATCGATTATAGATCATGGATTATGTATTCTTTTAAAAAAATATTCAATGTACAGTTTTGACTTTCCTACGATTTTATTATATGTATAGATAATAATATAATGTATAAATATATATGTATCTTTGTATGTATGCAAAGTAAGAAAGATGCTATAAGGGCGGCTTGCGCAACATTTGGTCTAAACAGAATTTAGTTAAATGCGTTTATCTTGCTAAAATATATATTTAGCCTAAATACAATTAAAAAGGTCTTGCCCATGTCCGTTTGGATGGTAATTTAACTAATCGTAGTTAGGGAGTCGGTAAAGCAGTTTCTTGCGTTCCTTTTTATGTTTTTGTGCGTTGTACACATGTTGTACACTTGACTTAGAGCAAAATGGTTGCATTTCTTAAAAAAAATTCGTGAAATGGACCGACGAGCTTTCATTAATAATAATTAGTACATTTCCTTACTTGTTGCTGGTTTTTAAATGTGAGGCTATTTGCTGTAACAAAATTGTAGTGGTTTCTTTCGTTAGACGAAACCTTCTGAAGAATTTGTCGTCCGAATACATTCCAAATAAGTCTGCTCTCTCAAACAATTCCCTCGGTCTGTTGATATATTCTATAATCTCCTCATCGTCGTCATAATACAATTCCCACAAATCTATCTTACAAACTTCCTACCGAACTCTTAAATCTTTTATAAAATAATAGTAAACTTCTATAACCTCAAAATGATGACGCGCGATTGACTACTAAACGTATTTAGCGACGCTAAATAGCCATCTTTGGGTATTTAACTTTGACAGTTCGTTAAACGTGATTAGTGCCTAAATTTTTGTTGTGCAAGACGCTAATTATAATTAGCAGACTAAATGCGTTTACGTCGCTCTTAAACTGTATTTAACGACGATGCGCAAGCCGCCCTAAAAAATATATAATTAACAACAACACTACTAAAGTCCCACATTATAACGCGGGTGTTGGTAATTTTTCGAACTAAGTATATCTGAAAGATCATTGTTAGTTCATTAAATTATTTATATCTACGTTATAAGTTATTAATTTTTATAAATAATTTTGTCAAGAAGTTCATGAATTGGTATAAAAATAATTAACAAAGCACTCAAGATAAATGCAACAAGGGGATCAGACTTTTGCTTGCAGCTGAGCTACCCTCATAGCGTTAAGCCCTTTCGTTTTTCTTGAAGCCTTTACGTTGTTCAAGGTTTTGACAGTAATTTGTATTAGAAAAGTTTTTCGTCTTTTAAATTATGTATACTTTTATATAAATTTATAGAAAGATCGACAATCAATTAAATCAAAGACTCAATAACAGATAACACACGACTATTACATTAATATTCCAACTTCTAACTACCATGGTTCTTGCTTCTTGAGGTCCAATAATTAATAGAGTAATACTTAGACTTTAATTTATAACATTAAACATTACCTATTTATATTATCTATAGGTTTTAAAATATTAATACAGAACAATATCTTATTGCATTCTCTACATAATATTACAACATATTGCTATTATTCCATTCAACAAAGCTTTCTTCATCTCACACATACAATAAATTTGACGGTCATAAATAAATCAATAAACTGACAGAGAACATTACAAGACACAGCAATTGTTTCATGTAAAAACCGTTGAATCTGAAAGCCTATTATTCGTATCGGGTATTACATTGAAATCCCTCTAACGATTATAGGCAGTATTATGTTGATGTAAATATGAGAATGAGTACTTCAAACGAGTTGGCTTATTTGTACGCGTACAGTATAACACGTATTATTAGATTGTTTTGTCGTCGTGTGAGTAGCTTCAAAATTAAAAACAATAAAATTATGAATATAATATTATAAGTTCTCTCTTTATGTTTAAAAAAAAGAACGTGTGAACACATGTGTCAGAAGTGAAACTTCTTTGGCAAGATTCAAAAGATACCAAAATCGTTGTTACCAAAACTTGAAATTTTACTCGTATTATGATTTTTGTGAATATTTGGTATTTGGAACATCAGACAGACGCATATAGGTATCCTTATATGTATTTATATTAAGAATGCTTTATCATATATCAATATGTACGTGATAATATCTTTTTAATCAAAAATCAAAACCACTGTCCCAATTTTTTTCCTAAAACAACACATAAAATGTATTTAACATCAAATAATATACTTGCTCTACTTTTCACAATATTTTAAAAATAAAATCATTCAACTAATTCACGCTAAACACATAACCTACACGAACCTTCTAGAAATACCCAGATTGAAAATTTCACGAAGCATCCAAGCTTACTTGATAGATAGGCGTTAGCATTCAACTGTGAAGTACCTGTAACTTGTGGAGTCAGTGAGTCAGAATTACAAAGGTCAGCGAAAAGGATGTATGGAAACAGGAAAACGCTTGATTCTTTAAGACAAACTTTTTATAGCTGAGATAAATTATGTTGAATACGTAAAAATTTGTTGATGTTTGTATATTATTTTTTGTATTTATAAGAAACTCAGAACAGCAAATTTATTCAATATGTTATGTTATGCATAAGTAGGTTACTCTTTTTATTCCTAGTTAATAGCTTTTTATTCCTAGTGGAGAAAATTGCATCAAAATTGAAAATTATCCAAAACACAAATTTAATTTTTGTCATAGTCTAGTAGGTATGTACTACATAATTAAGTGCATAGGTGCACGTAATAAATATTCAGATGGCCCAATTATTTACAAACTTTGAAAATCAAGGAATTAATTTTATTAAATAGCACATAAAACTACTATGAATATAAAATAAAATACATAATAATGTCTAAGTGTAAATTAATTAAAATAATCAACAATTAAACGCTTAACAGTCTTAAAAAGTTAAATTACTTGAATTGTCAGTCAGAAACAAATGTTTAAAAAGTGAAATTATAGCATTAAGAGGAAAGTACCGATAATTATTTTCTAATTAATGAATATCCAATTAATTAAAGCTATGAAATTTAACGCTCAAAGTAAGACAAGACTATTTCCTTCTAATTATTATCTTTCGTGCGTATTTCATTTGACTTAATGTACAGGTTGAATAGACGGGTACTTTTTTAACAATTCCTATGACGAATCTAAATAATATATTATTACAATTGTATAGTAATAAGAATATTTAATACAAATATCTCTTTTATATCCCTTGATTGAAAAAACAGGTACTTTTTTACCAATTTGTCTCTTCCTTGCTTTGTTATTTACTAGGTTCTCTCTGATCGAATGCTGATGGTCTCATTCTGTCTATTCTCACCTGTGTTCCACTGTTCGTACCTCGATCATAATATATTCTAGGAATATGCATTCAAATACGACAAAGATGTATATTTATCGTAAAATGAAGAGCAAAATACAATAAGACTCCGACGGAGAAAATCAATACTAGGTAATATTATAAAGATGAAAGATTTGTATTTAAGTATGTTTGTAAAATTTGGGCCCAAAAGTCTGGGTGGATTTGGAAGAAACTTTACAGATTACGGTTATACATCAGAATAATCATCGCGTCAGTATAAAAGTCAATACAAAACGCATTCACACAACGGGGTCACTTATAATGACGCAAAGTAATCTCGTAATTCTGCATAGTAGGAGGGTAAGAAATTAAATTTGCAACAGTTAGCAACTGCCACATGTTTAAATATGAATAAAATATCAAAATGAATTTGAGCAATTTAGTATCTGCATAAAATATTACGTTTCAAGTTAAAATATTCATGTAACTAAAGTCATGTTCCAAATATTGCTATACGAGTCGTAAAATTTGATCACACTTGATATGTAGAGAGCACTCAAACAAACAATATATTTCACAAAAATATGACAAGTAGAAAAGTTGTTCAAGTTTACGTTCATTTCTTCAACACTAAAAATGTAATCCGACCTTTACTACGTTATAAAAATAGATGCTCCATAAAATATCCTCCGAAAGTTGACATAAAAGTTTATACGTATGCGATTCAATTCACTATAAAAATGCCTAAGAATTCAGACGTAATTATATCACCTGTCCAAAGCAGACAATTCAGTGAATAATGAATGGACGCATATTGTATTGTTTAAACCGCATTTTTATTTTATATTAAAAGCATCTAGCCTATGAAAAGATCAGAAAATGGGTGGCGCGTTCGTTAGTCGCTGGCTTTTTACTTTTTAATGAAAGCCACAAACTGTAAGGACCGTGGGGTTGACATATTTATTAGTTTATTATGCATGAAGTTGGACTTTGTAGAAAGGCTGCGCGGTGGTACATAAAATTATATTGCCTAAACTTCCAACTTCGGTTAAGTAGTGCTGTAAATAATACCGCGACGGAAATTAACGATTACTTACCGACATAGTATGGCAAATGTATTGCTTTTTCTACAATTCAATTATGTTCTGATATAAATTTTATTTATGCAAAGAAGTTATTATCTTTCGATATTTTCCAAAAAAAAACTTGTGCATGTTTAAGAAAAAAGGAAAGAAATTGCTCTATATTTATTTTTTACTAGCTGTGCTCCGCGGTTTCACCCGCATTGTTCCGCTCCTGTTGGTTTTAGCGTAATGATATATAGCCTAGACCTCACAAGAATTTTTCAAATCGGACCAGTAGTTCCTGAGATTAGCGCGTTCAAACAAACTCTTCAGCTTTATAATACAATTATTAGTATAAATAATATAATTTGCTCAATTGTTATGATATTATAATAATATGTATCTCATAATATTTTATTTAACTAAAGATTATTATAGCACGAGCTAAATACACGACTCATATCATTTTTACTAAGAAAACGTTATTGATTTTAAAATATGCTTCAGCATATTTCCTTACTTTCATACCGACTCCCTCGAGTACATAATTTCTGAGCTTATTTCTACATCGTACTTCCTAGAGACGTGATACGCTTACACGATTATTACAAGTTTTTATATTTATACCATCCTTAAATTTTTATTATCTGTATAAAAATAAAAATATTTGTTGGGATCATATTGCGTGTATGTATATTGTATATTATATAGAAAATTCTTATGGTCTAATAAATAAATAAATAAATATTTCGGGACTATATTCACACACGGCACGATCTGATCCCATACTAATATAAGCTTTCGCTTGTGTTATGGAAACCAGATAGATACGTACGTGGCTGTAGATACACGTTTATCTACAGCCTACGTCAATCTCATACATTCGTAGTCTATTCTATTGAACGCTACGCTAACAGAAAGCCACTTGACTAGGGGGGCTGATGGCTGATAAACATACATATATATATAATTTTAAATAAATACTTATAGAGATAATTAACACCCAGACACAGAGCAAACATCTATGTTCATCACACAAATATTTGCCCCGGGTGGGAATCGAACCCGTGACCAGTGGCTTGGAAGGCAGGGTCACTACCAACCAAGCCAACCGGCCAGTATAGATAAATTATCTAGATAATGTATTATTTGTAATATGGTTCAATCTCACAAATAAGGAAGAATATTGCATTGTTCAAAATAAATGATTAGAAGTATTATTAAAAGAGTCTATAAACTTTACAAAGACACATCCATAGGGATTAATGTGAGGATCAAAGCTATCTAAGTTAAAAATTAAGTTCGAAAGATATTTAGTTTTGTTTTTAGAACTATTTCGTTTTAAAAATTCGTATTTATAAATAGGTACAGATATAAAACTGGATATTCTATTCAAAGAAAATTACATCATACCTCACGAATTACAATATACATGTCAGAACTTAGTTGTTATAATATTTAGGGCCGATTTTTCAATCCATGGTTAAAACTTATCCGCCCAATAAAGAATTATACGATAATATTAAAATGTCACCCGTAAACTGTCAAATACGGCCAAAGAATACATTTTTGAAATGGTAGTTTAGTACGTTATTCGACGAATAAGTATTAACCAAGGATTGAAAAATCAGCCCTTAATATAATTTTCCAGTAATAAGACTCATAAATACTATGCTTAGATCGTCCTCATTATATTCCCATGACTCTAATTAGTACCTTCCATTTGCTACTACTGAATATTCTTGCATTTCATGGCATCCTACACACTACCTAGTTTCCAAACCTAAGCTTGTTAGCTTGTACTACGTACGTACTACACAAACTCTACCTACATACATATCAAGACGATTACAACAACAAAACGCATTTAACACAATAAATTATGTAAAGACAAGGTCAACATGATAAATCGACGAATTAACAAATCTCCTTTACTAGTCGTCAAAATATTCCGTTATATTTTGCTAGTACAAACGCTTCGAGGGTTGCTAAACCTACTTATCAAAACTTTTCACCAGCGAAAGCTACTTAATGCCTTAGTGACATCCATACTAATATTATAAATGCGAAAGTAACTCTGTCTGTCTGTCTGTTACTCAATCACGCCTAAACTACTGAACCAATTTTCATGAAATTTGGTATGGAGATATTTTGATACCCGAGAAAGGACATAGGCTACTTTTTATCCCGGGAAAATGACGCAATCCCGGAAATCCCACGGGAACGGGAACTATGCGGGTTTTTCTTTAACTGCGCGGGCTAAGCTGCGGGTGGAAACCTAGTAGGCTATATTTTTTACATAGAGTAAAGCTGAGATGATAAAGATTAGATAGACTATTGAAGTGAAACATTTTTAGGTGCTTTGAGAGTAAAATTTCAAGGTCATGGCAAAACCGTCTCGTCACGTAAGGCGACCATTTTGGTATCTTTGAATCTTACCAAAGAAGTTTCACTTCTGATACGTGTGCTCGGCACACACGCCCCATTCTTTACATAGAGACGTGAGCGGATAGAGCGATGATTTATATGAAAACCTATTATAAAAAATTAAAATAACACTGAAAATTAAAAAGCACATCAAATCGCCTACTAGCCGATCACATAGCGTGTACACAACTCGGCGGTATAATACTTAGTATGACTTTGCTTTCAGTTTTACGAGAGAACGGAACACCGGAACGAGAATGAGTAATTGCACGAAATACACAAGTGTAACACGTTTGCGAGGCTGTTTTAATTGAGCCCTAAATTACACCGAATAACTACTTAATTTGAAATTGTTTTGAGCTGTACTTTTGTTCTTGTGTTAAGTCATTTTCAACACAGTATGTGTTTGTTAAATATAGTATGTTTTATTATTATACGTTTGTACTATTAAAGCTTTTATTGTTAGTATAAGAATATTTAAATAAAATATAGTTTGGACTCAATCAATCAATAATAACGATTCAATACATATTATCATTATTCAACAGAAAATATTTTACCCTATAGTTACTACTGAATAATGTCGTTTAGTATGAATAATAAATGATTATGAAAGCTCATTTAAACAAGAATACAAAAATCTTTAGTAATGTTTTCAATTTATACTGAGTAATACTAATCATTAAGCAAACCAAATAAAAAATGAAATAACTAAACTAAAAGTCAGGCAAGTAAACAAAATATTCTCCAATCATTAAGACTTACAAAAACAGAGATTCTATGAAATCTTTTAACAAAAGAACATCAATTTTTCCACTAACTACAAGTTACAGGCTAGCAAATTAGATAGCAGACTCAGGACTACATCGTACAAAAGCCTCCGAAGACCTTGACAAAATACATCTTGAATAAGGCGACCTCGTTAATGCTTACCTTTAGAATTTTGTTGCATTGCCCTTCGTGTGAAAAGCCATTAAGTTGCCATTAAAAAATAAACCGTAACGTGTTACAAGAGGGTGCCTTTTCGCATTGAAACCAGGCGGCTCTAAAGATGCTCGTGGAAAATTAATTTGAATCGTCATGTCTTTTAAGTATACTGTCCCGAGAGTATTATTCATAATTAATAATATTTATGGAGCGAGAACGCTTACTGTAATTGAGTAATCGTTCAGGATGTTACAGAAAATATTCACACATTTTGTGAATGTTTAAATAACTGAGCTTGTGAAATATGATGTTTGTAAGACGTTAATTGTGTACAAGAAATTATTGCTTGTATACACATACACAAGCAATAATTTCTTGTAATAATAATCCAATACCAATACCAATACAATATTTTGTTTAATATAATATTATGTATTAAAGCTTAAGCTATATAGGTAAAATGGTAATATGAATTTCATCGTTTAGTTTAAATCTTTGTAACGTATCTCCACATCATAATATAATATTGCAAGGGCGGTGTAACCACAGTATAATGATGGAATTTTTATGACAAGGTATAACTCTATTTTTGTAACAAAACAAACAAATAAACAACAGAGGCGTATCTAAAGTAAACAGAGGCGTATCGTTATTTTCATTGAATTGTTATAATATTCTAATACTTATTGATATCTATTTTACTTTATTATACCTTCCGATATTTGCTAAAGCATCGACTAAAATTTAAGTTATATTACGTTATATTATGTGTGATGGATTTTGTTTTTTGTCTTCAGGCATAATATTACTCATATTATGATTGAATAACTTACACACAATTTATATCAATTATTGAAGTTATGTAGGGTGGTATTATTTTTGTGGCAACGATTCGATTTTCTCATGCCAATATAATATTCAACGAGACAGAACACATATAAACTAATAAACGTCAGATTATGTTCATAAATGGTTAATTAGAAATACTAGACATTACATTAGAAGTTTCACCTACCGTACATAGTTTCATAGGTACTTCGTATAAGATAACATGGAATCCACACAGAGTTCAATTATAAACTAAAGATTTATCGAGGTACTTGGCAAGGAACACACATGGGGAACAATGTGGCAGCCACAAAGCGTTGTTACTTTGAATTATTTATTTAGGCGGCAAAGTGTTGAAGTTAAACACAAGTAAATTGGATCCGTGAAACTTTTAACGCAGTTTTCTGAAATTGTTTAGTAATTGATAAGTGGGGCTTTATTGTGAGAATGTTTATTGGGAGGTTGGAAAAGTGATTAGGGAGCGAGACTATTAAGAAATCTACTATTTAGTAATCTGTGCTATTCTTTTTAATAATAAATTGGGTAATCGGGCTTGTGGAGCACATGATCGTAAGTGAGTTCATCTACATTCTATAGAAACTTTTGCAGATGCGTTGCCGACTTTTTGAGATGGAGGACCTTACCGTGATATTATCATTATGAAAAACAGTTTTTTTCATTGATCAGGTTAAGTATTAATCACTAAAGCAGCAATAAAAACTCTTTATTCTACTTTATTTTATTTTATTCCTCTGCATAATTAGCAACTTTAACGCCCGAGTCAAGCTCAATTTTCCCTCAATGTTTCCATATAATTTTTGTTATTTTTTGAACAAATTTACATAGAAACGCATTTGCATTTAACTTTGTGACCATATTAGTGCCTGTGGAAACACTTTAAAGTAAAATCAACGCGAATTTTTGCTCGTAATAAAAGTTAAGGGGCCGAGAAATAACTATAATTAAACGCTACTACGTCGAGTTTGTTCTTTTAATACCATTGCGCTATTATCATTAGTCTCCTGTTTTATTTTTTATCTTTAAATTACTTACTAGAGTTTTCAAAGTTGTTTAAGCTTATAGGCCTTCAATTTGTCTTAATGATTGCTATGTATACTATCTACAGTTGGGTTTTATAGTTTTTTCTGAAGTAGGAAGTCAGTACTTCTGATAACTAAGCTGTCACCTATCAATATAATAACGGCCACGTGTGCTTAACCCACAAATTGTGTATGCCATTGCCTATTTGTAGTAGGAGAATGGCTCAGTTTTATAAAAATAATTTTAACTTATAATAATTTATCACAACAATTGGGAGTGGGTGGGCTGTACAATATTTGAGAACGTCGCAGAATTAGATTGTCTTTATAGCTCATCCAAGACATAAGTGACGTCATAATTGACTGTATCCATCTATTTTATATTATACTAACGGGCTGTGTAAACTGAGTTTATTACAAAAATTTCAATATCGTTATTATTGGGTCTAAACCAAATTAATTGATGCGGGATGCTGAGACGAAAAATAAAAAAGGTTCTTCACAGAATATAATATCTTCGGAATGTAAATTAATGACGTCCATATTAATAGCCTAAAGCGTAGGCGCGTTTTTTTTTTTCAATTACTTAAGTAATAAGTGAACTTCCAATAAGGAAATATAATCATATTGGTTTTGTATAATAATAGTATGGCTTTTATTTTGTAATCGGATAAATGAAATAAATGATACATAAAGAAATGGCGTGTTTTAATAACAACTAATAGTAATATCCAAGTTTATATATTAAAATAACCTTCTATTATAAAAGCTATTAATTCTGATGAGTAATGGTTGTATCTTTGTCATTATTTGAAATTTTGTTTGATTTAAATATTATGTCGTATCACTTAAAGCATGAAGTGATAAAATATATTTATAAGGTGTAGCACCATTTGATTGATCAAGCTACAACAATGTTTTAAGAAAAGGTAAATTATTAAGCATTAAAAATATTACACCAGCCAGAAAAACGTGCCTAACAAAGGCCAAAAGATCTAAAAATTACATTATCTTTGAACTTCAACATTACCCGCCCAAATATAAATGTCTGTTGGGACATATGAGAAATACAACAAAATTGCAGCTCTTATATTTTGTTTGTCCTATCATAAAAGTTCGCGTGTGTAACATTGCGTGACATGTGCTAACAATACACCTTATTAGAGTTTTGCGCCAAATTTGTAAATAGTTTTAGGCTTGTGTTACGCTCACACGTCTAACCCTTTGATGTTGAGGTTTGGAATGAAAAGTGATAGTTTCATGTCAAAGAGATGACGTTTTAATAGCTTATCATATTCATAAACAAGACAGCTGTCTGTTAGTAAAAGAATTTTCAGAATTAGTTCCGAAAATCCAGAGATACACTCTACAACTTAAACTGTTATAATATTAGTATCTAAGTATAGGCGATGTGCTTATATTATTTGAAAACGTTATTGATTAAGGTATTTTTATTTATCTAGTCACTTTTGTGGTAGCATGAAAGCAGTGTTAAATTATTATTAATTCAAGACACTTCACTCTTTCTAAGCTAATAAACGTTATGTATAGAAAAATAACACCTCTAAAGCTCTACAAATTTTAGCGTTAACGACAAAATGTCGTATCGGTAACCATATATCGTGTTATGTAAAGCACCCCCAGTGCGTCACACCGTAACGCAAATTCGTACGATCTAGCGGGCCGGAATTAATTGGTTATTATGAAGCGTAAAGAAGGGTGCTTATACGATTTTATTTAGTTAACGAGCTGATTGATGCTATAAATACCTATTGTACAAGACTCTTAATTCTGTGGTAGACGTTTTGAAGTGTGAATGAGAGGAATTATCATTTTTATCAAGCTATTGCATAGCTTCTATCGCTGGCCTTCGAGCGCGGGGACTGAATCCAGAAATTCCGTAACGAAAAACCTCACGCTCCCCACTCCGACGGGCGCGGAGGTGTGGCTTGAAGGCATGCTATGCATATATTTTTTTATATTAACAATTTGTTAACGTGACATAAGTAAAAAAGATCGCATGAACTTATGTATTGCTCGTACAATTACTACACCATAGCAAAACAAAGAAGCAACACTAGTTGATATCAAAGATTAGGTACGTGATGAAGTCTTATTTAATTTTATGTTTACTGAATTATAACTAGTTTTCATACCCAAAATAATTAAAAATATAATAAAGATATGAAATTGCGTTAAATGATGAGTCCATTTGAAAGAGATTAGGTAAAAAAATTCACTTCTTGAAATGTAGTACATTAACGTATCATTGACAGATAACATAATTATTAACATATTTTAATCGAGTCACCATTACTCAAACTAAACATGTATTGAATTTTTTTTAATAAAAGCAAACTATAAATGCTCGTACAATGTCTGACGTACATGAATATTCAAAACATTCAGAAACAAAACCTCACACAAAGGATTTAGCGTTAAACCGTTGCTACATTTCAACAAAAATGTCTATTCATTATTCACGTTTACACCTTTAATACTTATTACAATATAAAAACATAATAACTCGCGAATTCTTCTGTAAATTTCAATAGAGCACCTCGCATCAAAGGTGGTTACACGAGCGCGCGGTGTGCGGCACAATTTTGTTCTTTACCTCGTGGTAATAAAGGTAGATTTGGTTTGTATAATTTTATAGGTAGAGCCTACCGTACAATGCTTTTATGTTTGCGTATAACGGTTCTTTATCTGCTGAAAGACCTTTCAACCCCCGGGCGCTCCCACTTGACAGAGGCCAGAGATTTATTTTCTACTAGCGGAAACCTGTGACTTTACTTGGATCTTGATAGGTAAGAGTTACATGTTTTATTTTTAGCGGAAAACGTACGGGTGGATTTATTTCATTGTTGCCATTGTTGGTCCTGCGACTGGCGGGAATTCAACCGCTTAAATGATACCAACTTGTACGTTTGTGTCCGATTTTATGTGTTATTTCAACGTGTAGTTTAACCGCAATTTAAAAATAACAGGGAGATAAAAAATATAAACCTAATATTAAAATAATGTGTGTTAAGCAGTGCTAGTGTTTGGTTTCTGGTGTTTGGTTATAATTATGGGGAATACGTTTAATACACACACTTTAAATCGTAATGATGTAGGAGGCAGAACTTTCAAATAAGCTTTCTCAATACATAGTAGAGTTTCGACTGTACCTTTAACATAGAAATTCATGTTATAAAACGTAACATCAGTCATTTCTGGTTTTGAACCAATAATCACCAAAAACGATGCCAACCAACATTACATAACATCTGCTCTTTACATGACACGGTACGCAAATACATCAAAGCTCAAAGTCCGAAAAAGTCGAAAATGAAAACAAATTGTGACTCATTCTATTCAAATCGAGATTAACAAACGCTGAAAAATTTTCAAGTGGAAAAATCCGTCAGTGACATATGTGGCCCGATGACGTCACGCATTCCAGGCTTTTAGCATTACATGATACGGTACTGAAAAGGTTCGCAAATTTCACCCGTAAAGCTGCGTTTCCACCAGAGATGTGCGAGGATTCACAGCGAGGGATGTGTTTCATTTACCTTGCCTCGCTCAGCACAGCTTTGGATACGGCTCAGTGGTGTTAGGTTTTTGCGCATACAAAACAGGATTATGTGCGAAGAGTGTATACGAAGAATGTATGCGAGGAATGCGTGCGAGGTATGTTTAATTGTTCTATAATTTTGAGCAATAGAAGGCATTTCACAGCTTCGCAACACATCCTCGCACCACATAATACACAGAATAATGTAAGGACACCCATATACAATATGCTGATCAAACCTTTTGCACGTGTCCACATTGTTTCCTCGCCGCTTTTACTTATAATAATTATATTTTATTCATTCGCACCTAACCGTTAGCCTAAGTCATACGTTTGTGAAAATGATTAAAAGTATAATTAAATAAGGCTTTTTATTTGGAGACCTTTGACCAACCAGTGCTACTCTACACAGCTAAATATCCTCCCACGACACATTTTCCTCGCACATCTCTGGTGAAAAAGCACCCTAAATATTGTATGATGTATGTTTGTATTAGACAAGCGAAAGCTGCGTATGAAATGTTATTTGGTACGAATTGAAACATGATTTTCGGTTTGTTGTAACAATTTTTATTTTGTGTATGTGATGACATGTTTTGTGATAATCCACACTACAATTTGAAAATGTCTCTGTACTGTTTAACTTTTTATGAAATGTGTGAATTTATGTTCTGTATTACTAGGTTTGTATTTTTGAATATGAGATTCACACTATTAATAAGATAGCATTTCAGAGTATGTACCTAATTCGTCAAAATGATTTTTTAAGGATTTTTAACACATACTTTGCTTCACAAAAAGCTTTATTAAACAACCAAAATAACGATTACACACGTATACAAGTATGTCGATCTACCTACAGAATCTCGGTAACAAATGAAATAGTTTTAATAGAGCTTTTTAAAGTACAGTCAATTAGCATGGAAAATTATCTACTGATAATAACATTACTCATATCTATTATTTTATCTATACTTTTCCTAGATAACTTTCCACCTAAAATGAACTAAATTTAAATCTAACACTAATTACAAGTTATCTATTACAAAAGACTATGCGTGTCTTATAGTAATTTTCTCTGAATTCCGTAGCGTTTATGATATCTATAACTTAGTAATTATTAACGACCCTACCTTTTGTTGTTATTACGCGAAACTCAATGATATTGAAAATTATGTTTCTAATATAATAACCCAACGTTGCCCCGTGAATCAAATCAATTGTAAATTTGTAAACAAAATAATCATTTCTTTTTTTGAAAATATATTAGTCGGTATTTTTAATGTATTGTATATAGTTACAAATTACAAGTTATATTGATTATTAGCTATGTTTTACCCGCATTGCTCCGCTCCTGTTGGTCTTAGCGTGATGATTATAGGCCAGCCTTCCTTGATAAATGGCGTATCTTACGCTCAAAGAATTTTTCAAATCTGATCAGTAGTTCCTGAGATTAGCGCGTTCAATTTAAAGTATTTCATTTATTATATAAGTTCAATAGTGTTTCATTTATATTTGACTGAAAAGGTTTAAAAAAACGAGCTTTCGAGTAAAGAACACGTTGATATATTTTTTTGTGATAGGGAAAAATTTATAGAGCCTATTTCGATTTAATTCACCTAAATTCACACACAATATTTCATTCTATGGTAAATATGGTAGTGATACAGTGACGTCATTGTTAGAACATTTCATAATCTATACTAATATTATAAAGCTGAAGAGTTTGTTTGTTTGTTTGAACGCACTAATCTCGGGAACTACTGGTCCGATTTGAAAAATTCTTTCGGTGTTAGATAGCCCATTTATCGAGGAAGGTTATAGGCTATATTTCATCACGCTACGGGCAACAGGAGTGGAACCACGGGGGTGAAACCACGCGGAGCAGCTAGTACCTAATATTATATTATTCTCTATGCTGTTGTATAGACGAAACCTTTTCAAAGGCTCTAGAATATTACTACGTAATATTTTATTTATTTATTTATAACACAATAATTTATTTGCAATAGATAATATATAATATACAAATATATAGTGCAATTTATTGCACAAACAAAATTAGGACAAAAGTAACATTAAAAAACAAAAGGAAGGCATAGTTTGTACAAGAGGCGGCCTTATTGCTAAGCAGCAATCTCTACCAGGCAACCTGATGGGAAAGGAAATGTATGATGTTAATGGGATAGTGCAAAAAGAAGAGAAAAAAAAATAATGATAATAATTATACCTAATAAATAAATAAAATTATTTAAGTATCAAATATACATACTATATACATAAATGCAAAAATAATCTCCAAAATATTCTCCAGAATAAGTATATTGTATTATTATATCTATAAGTTAATTGCATGTCGAAAATTTTCATTATTCAGCAGTAAAATAAAAGCAAATACAATATAATCATATTGTAATATATCCACATAAAATAAACACGCCCTTTCGATAAATTATCGTACTTGCAATACGTCAAAGTTTTCTTAACTTAAGCCCCTAAAGGCGAACGCGTTCTGTGAAGAAATTTTCTTATACCGTATTCAAATCTGAACAAAAAGTAAACGATCGTCACATTGATTGCTTACGAATTTCAAATAACATTATTATATATTAGTTACATAGAAATACCACAGAAAATTTTCTACCTATATTTTTTGTTATTGTTTTCTTGCTATTAGTGATTCTCATTTTTATACTCCCGACAATAGTGATCTTTTTGCTTGTTAGCTTTTACCGAGGTTGCCTGGAAAAGATCACTAATACGGCCGCCAAATAAGTTGAACTCTGTCTTTTTCTGTTTGTAGTTCTAAGGTTTTCCTCTTTGTACCTGTATATTACCTAATTGTTATGTTAACGAATAACAATATAATCAACTGAAATGAATACATAGTTGTTAACATCCTGAACGTTAAACACCACCATTAATTACCTAACCCTTTACATTGGCCTGTAAAACTAAATGTTCACTATGGCACTTATCTCTAAGCTAAAATTTATCGCTATAAAAGGAGGATAAAGCCCCATTTGGCACTCTTACGTCTAACTTCAACACGAAGACGTGTTTTATTTCGCTCTTAAAAGGCCAACTTGTGCTAAAAGTTTCGTGGTTAAATATACAATGTATATGGAGTTTTAAGTGCAGTGTAACGTTTGGTTCTCACGATGTTTAATGAATGTATGTGCAGAGGGAAATAAATGTACGGACATGGAAATAAATCTTCATGTTTTTAAATACGGACACATTTCGTCTATTTTTCGCGTTAAACATACTTAAAATATGGAATACTGGATGCTTTTGTGATAAACAATATTATTATAGAGTGTAAATTATATTTTACAAAACGAATTATTTATACACAGGGCCTTTGTGAGCAGGGCATTCGATATAAGAATTAGCATAATAGGTATATATAACTAAACGTAATATTTTTTAAAGAAAAATGCTTAAAATAAGAAAATGGAAAATTGAAACTGCGATCAGCTTGGTTTTATGTAACATTGAATTTCTCTACGTACTTTATAAACCGAATCTACACTTGCAACTATATTTAAGGTGTAGTTTACAATGAAAGCGTCACAATACCACAAAGGGTTCAACTTTTAAGCCGACAGTATTAGTGTCGCGTTACTGAATCTGTTATTGAGGGTAGTTCAGGAAACGTACGTGAGAAACCTTACACAGTCGAGTTTTTGTGTCTACGACTTCGGATTACGTTACGCCCGACACGAGTCAACAGTACAATAAATATTGTTTGTGAATTGTATTTTAGAAATGTAATTAAAATGAATAAGAGTGAATAATATAATATAGATAAGAATAAAGCAAAAGATAGGCATATTTGACAGGCAAAAATATTATTAAAGCGACATGTCCAAGAATCTAAAGTTAGACGACATAGCGTTTAGCTACTATTATGTATTCTGTGACGACATAATAATACGACATCTGCCAAACTACATTTGGCCAGCGTGGTAGATTAACGCCCGTTCCCTCCGAGGCCCGTGTACCTGCAGTGGGAACATAATATAATAAGAGCTGATAATGATAATGATGTCATCAAATGATGTTCTTCCAAATTTAAGCAAATTTATTTGGTCAACATACCGTAATATTATTATAGCTAAGAGTAATAAATATTATCTTTCCTAACGATTGGTTTGAATCTATAATGTATTCAAAACCATAATCTGTATATAGTTAATTATTTCAAAGGAATCAAGTTTGAACTTCTGTTAACTTCAGAAGTTATTATTGCCTAGAAGGGGCTTGCTAAACAGTACGAACACCATAAACATGCTATAATATTAATGTAAGAATATTATAAATAAGTAACTGTGATCATTCTTAATGTCATCTTTACCATTACTTTAGTACTAGATTTCCGCCCTCGGCTTCGCCCGCGTTTTCAAAGGAAAACCCGCATAGTTCCCGTTCCCGTGGGATTTCCGGGATAAAACCTATCTTATGTGTTAATCCAAGTTACCCTCTATATGTGTGCTAAATTTTATTGTAATCGGTTCAGTAGTTTTTACGTGAAAGAGTAACAAACATCCATACAAACTTTCGCCTTTATAATAGTATTAAGATATCGTACCATCAAACATTTCGCATTTTCCGAATTAAAGCGTTATCGCCTTTTTCTCAAGATGCCAGACGTCTTGAGTACAATATATAGATTGTATTTGGACGTGATACGTAGTTATTGCATCCGAAACTACGATAATCGGAGTCGGGAAGCGAGAAATCAGAGCATTCGAAGAAGTTTATCTGGGCCTCGTTGTTTTTGGCACGGCTTAAGTTATAGGCGATTTTATATTGATCTGAAGTTTAAATACACTATAAATGTGTCTTTTTATTGAAATATTTCAAAATCGTATCGATTTTACAAAACTGACAAAGCAAAAACTAAAATAAAATGCATTATTTGGTTAGAATATTAGGATAAATAGTTAACTAAACTATTAGTAAATATGGATTTTTTTTTTATTTACCCAAAATTGTCTTCGCTTTTATTATAGCGCATTAGTTATAACCCCCTGTAATCTATCTGGACTCAATGTTAGGGGTGTTTATTGTTTACGTAAGAACCATTCCATCATAAGTGACGCACCCTTTAAACGCAGCGTGACACACGATTCAAACTAATTTATGTTGACTTATCGCTACAGAGATGAGCTGACAACCCTAGAACCAGGAATGTGATGATATATGTTTTACATTTATCTTTATCACTATATTATCTATGTGCTTAAAGGGAGCCTAAAAGAGCTTAAAGGGCTTACTTCTTGACTACTAATACTATGAACAAATCTATTTGTAAGTATTATACGTTTGCATTTTGTGTGTGTGTTGGCCATTAGCCCATTAATCATCATCATCAGTCCATTATTTGTTCCAACTTAAGTATCACTCATTATTGCTTGCCTGCTATGAGGATCTAGAACATTGGAAAATACGAATAAGGAAATATCGGATGTACTTTAATATTTCGTTTTGTAAGTACTAGTTTTCAGTTCATGCTGGTTTTAAGCTATTGCATAGCTTCTATCGCGGGCCTTGAGCGCGGGGACCGAATCGAGAAATTCCGTAACGAAAAAACCTCACGCTCCCCACTCCGACGGGCTCGGAGGTGTGGCTTGAAGGCATGCTATGCAATACCGCATGCTATGCTCTACGGCGGCAGTCCCCGAGTGCCACACGTCTTTTTTATTATATTTTCCTTAATGGTATGAATGATGTTGTGGATAATGTGGAGTTGAATTTAAAATTTTGGTATTTCCACGTTTTCTTTCAAAACTATTCGTTTAAATTAAGACTTAACCACTTGGTCACTGGGTCAAGCTGATTAAAATAGTAACACAGAAACAATGTATTGTTTCACATAATCATTAATGCTTCTTTATACAATTATAAAAATAATCGCATACTTTTTAAAAGAATGGAATAACTTATGAGCAACGTGTCGAAACAGTTAATTATTTATTCAAGGTTGAATTAAATGCCATTTTCAGTTCACAATAATTACATGGAATTGAATTCTCGACTTCAATATGCAATTATATTAAAATGCTTTTCATTATTATTTAATTGAAATTTTAATAAAAGAGAAGATTTGACACGTGTTTCTGTTTTTGTTCTTGGTAATAAAGAGTTTTGTAGAATCTATTTATAGTATGTTATTTATATGCTCTCATTATTTAATTTTAAATTAATAAGTACGTGGTAGTGAAGGCTTGTGTGTGTTTATATAAATGCAGGCTACAATCGTCGTGTTAAGTCCGTTCTACATAATTTACTATCTTCATGTATGTAACTTATGTACGTAAGAACGTTTGTGAATACGGGAGCGCCTCTGGGAGCCTCTGGGAGTGTTTCGAAGTCCAGCGAGGTAAGTGGGGATTAGAAATGTTGAATATAGTTCGACTTTGTTGGTTCTGCTCTTTATTGTTCAAATAATTACTCGGGCATCGCTGGGATTTGTGGTAGAATGTACAGACGGTGTACCCACAGGTTGGTCTTACCAATAGAATGAAATAAGAAATTTATAATATATAAAAAGATATTCAATTAGATGTGAGATATTGATAAAATTTCCTATCAACCTTTTAGTTGGTACCGTCGGCGTACTTTCGCTAAATTATTTTTTGACAAGTGAAAAATTAAATTAATTTCAAAGTTTCACTTTTCGTCCTGTTTTATCGTGTTACTAATATAATTAAGGTTAAAGTTTTTAGATTTTTTTTGTTTTTTTGCGCTCATAAAGAGCCAAACTTTTTGGCATTTGGAAGGGTGATTACTTTGCGGAAAGCGGTGATGGATTAGAATGTTCGAATGGAACCCATTTTCATTAAAAACTAATCTGAGGCAAGGATAATGCGCTTTCTATTTTTAACAAACGAGTCTTCTTGTATTTAATTTGTGTCTTTTCACATATATATTTTAAGGTAAAGGACACATAATAGGTACCATTAAGAATGAATCATATAGGTACTAACCTCTAAAAGATAAAAAAATACACAGCTATAAAAAAAGCACCTGAATTTCCAATATCACAATTTTAATTCAACGAAAATCGTCTTCAATCGCTTATGTTCTACGTCCCATTCCACACTGATACCATCCCGGGCTTATCTTGCCGGAGATTTATTGTTCGATGGGCCGAGACCGTCATTCCGTCAACGACTGTTTTTTACTGAAATTATTATTGAATAGATTTCAAGCTTACACCACTTGGGCGTTTGCGAGTATCGTAAATTGTAATGCATGGGAAAATGTACTCTAGTATATGGTAATAAGAGATTGTTTTGAGATTAATTGTATATTTGTGTTACGTTGTTTTTGTATATTTAGGGGAAGAAGGAGACTAGCGTGTGCATTAATGTTATTAAAAATATTCTAAATCACATGTGCGTATAGCGATAATATTATGACAAATGTTAGTAAATTTTTAAACATATAAACGATATTTAATTACCAAGAAATAAAACGGATATACAAAATGATCATTGATATTTCTTATAAATACCAAAAGACCAAAATAATTTTATATACCTAGTATCTATCATATTATTATTTTCTTGAAAAACTTGCATTTTACACATCACAATACCATCAATACGCTACGTGTATATATTATATAAACTAAATATTCAGTGAGCATACGACAACATAATCGATTTAATCAAACACGCCACACCAAATAGGAGCGATGATAAACTAAAATAACAGAAGCTTTTCGCAGTATTCAAAGCGTTATAGCAATAAATTCTTCAAGCTTCAAGCGAAAATCAACCCGGAATAGAATATAAATTCACGTACAAAACGCTATTTAATCCGAAACCCAAATATAATACTTTAATAAGCACAAATTAGGTTCGCGTCTATTAGTTGGTGGATGTAAAATAAATTATTTACTATCGTATGTGAGCCTAAACAAATCTTATTAAAATTTACCATTGTACATACATTCGCTGTTGTCAACGCCATATCGTGACAAATTGCATTTAGCTGCCATTGATAGAGGTGTATTATGCATTAATATTTCAATTTCAATAGTTAAACTTTGTAGGGACAGCATGGACGTGCAATGTTTTGATTGTTTCATATTGCTTATCTAATAGGAAGAATAGTCATCAAACTGAGGCTGAAAGTTTTGTAAATATAGGAAAATTCACTTATAATACCACAAGAGCTTCAAAATTATCGGGTATTTTCCGATAGGTTCGTTGCAAACAAAGGAGTCAAGTTTTTAGTCAAGGTTAAAAAATCACGAGCGCGAAGCGCGAGTGATTTTTCCTGAAAAACTTGACGACTTTATTTGTTTGCAGGGAACCTTGAGGGAAATGCCAGATAATTTTGAAGCTCGTGTGGTATTCGGGAGATTATTTTTCCGTCCCAAATGTCGGCCAATAATTTCACAATTGAATTGAACCTGTCAGTTTGACGTCAACGACCAGAGAAAATTTTCAAAAAATTATCAGTATAATACCATATAGGTTGTACCACGTGACGTCGAATGGTGCAATTCTATTGGTCGATATTTGGGTCGGAAAAATAATCACTCCAATTTACTTCTCCCTTTGATCTGCCTATTTATTTTGAACTCTATATTAATCAGATGATTCAAAATAAATGCATTTCCGGTTTGTAAATGCTTTGATTGTAAAGGCCCATTTACACGACGCAATAAATGACTTACGGTGAATGAATGTTTCTTTTTAAACAAAATCCGCGTGTAAACGCTTGCTTAAAATAATTGAAAGTCAATTATTATTGTATGAACAAGAAAGCATCATGGTAATGGCGCTTAACGCTTAACGTAAAGTGCTTCTACAAAAAATAATATTTATTTCACTAGAGGTAATACTAAATCTGCTACACTTTAATTAACCAAGATGCTGGTTAACGATTGAGCAATAAACATGAATGGATGGTTAGAAAAACCGATATGGCACGAAAAACCGAGTGCTCTGCCAAAACGATAAGAAATGTATGTGAACAAAAAACCTTTTTTACTACAATCAATATTAACTGCTTGGACAATTTTATTACTAAAATAAGATATCGGTTGAATTAAAATGAGTTATGTTACGTTATTTTTATCATCCTTTCCAAAATTCTTTAATATATTAAGTGTTTAATTTAATAAAGCATTCGTATATCTTCTTATATATAAAAATGAATGTCAAAATGTGTTGGTAAGCGCATAACTCGAGAACGGCTGAACCGATTTCGATAATTCTTTTTTTATTATATTCCTTGAAGTACGAGGATGGTTTTTATGTAGAGAAAACGTAAATATGTACCACGGGCGAAGCCGGGGCGGACCGCTAGTTATATATATAAATATATATATATATTTCAAAGGTGACTGATATAGTGATCTATCAACGCACAGCCCAAACCACTGGACGTATCGGGCTAAATTTGGCATGCAGGTAGATGTTAGGACGTAGGCATCCGCTAAGAAAGGATTTCCCGAAATTCTCGCGGTATTGATAAAATGTTAATACTTGTAATTATGTGTTTTGCATAGGTTTTTATATTAATATCTGTAGATATTAATATAAAAATAGCTGTAGCTAATATGGACGACTTTTAGACTCTTGTTGAATACATAAAAAAGTGAAGTCCCATGTCCCCAAGTGGGGTAAGGGGCATTATACATCTGTTTCACTGATCGATTTTCTTTAGGGACAAGTAGGTGATCAGGCTTCTGTGTCCTACCAGACCAAGACATTTTTTCTTCTTCGTCTCAACCGGGAATCGAACCCAGGAGGCGGTGTTGAATACATAATAATGTATTATTAGTAAACTTTTCTTCTTTCATAAGGGTTAGACCCTTTTAGTGAAGTTTGAAAACTTATGTTGCACATAATCTATACCTACAGACAGGTTCGAGTCGAACCACTGACGGGTCTGCCCGCTGACGGGTCTGCCCGCTGACGGGTCTGCCCGCTGATGGGTCTGCCCGCTGACGGGTCTGCCCGCTGACGGGTCTGCGGACGCGGTTCTACCGATACCCGCGGCCCCGTCAATAAAGCGGCACGGCGGAACACAGTGGAGTTCGGTAGGACCCTGCACTCAGCAGGGTGAGTCCGACATAACCCAGGGCTCTTCCCCCGAGTGCCCTGGGTATGCCTAAATGCATTCTCCACTATAAAAAAAAAGGGTCGAGTCGAAGATAAGGTATAACATGTTTTCACTTCTGGTAAGAAAAGGAAAGATATCATTTATACTCATTTATTATATTTTAATCTGTTCAGTCATGTATTTTTAATTGAATGATTGATGGTAGTAGTTTCTAATTAAAATTAAGCCCATAAGATAAATTTTGAGTACTGCCACTACCAGATCTAAAGACATAAAAAATTGTAAAAAAAAAATACCTTTGAAACACACCTAATTAAGTCCTTGGACTCTTGAACAAGTATCTCTTAGGTGTGCAAACTTCGCTAGTTTTATTATACACACAAGAAAATAGCCATCTAAATGCCATAAAATATTCGATATTCCTAGCGCATAAATAAAACGTGCGATATGAAAGAGCTCGCCAATTTTTGCCGCTATCTCGTTCAAACGTGCCCCGGCTACGTTTAGCGGTTTTAGGGTGCACTCACACACATCAGTCACCGTCAAGGCACGTCACCGGACAGGATTAAAAAAAAATATGTATCAATAGTTCTAGTATGACTCTGTTCCCACACGACAGTCGCCGGCACGAAATCTATCAGTGACGTCACCGGTCAGGCACGTCAAATAATCTTTCCATACATGTATCATACTTTTATCCCCACTCACCCGGTGCCGTCACGTCTCAGTTCAGTCAGCGTCGTGCTACCGTCAATAATTGCTACATGTTCTCTAGCGTGACACACGTCTAATCACTGACTAACCTGATGTATGTGTTCAATGATTCAGTCAAACCGGCGACGTGACTGACGGACAACATGACGGTGACTGGTGTTTGTGGATACGTACACAAACCGTCACCGATCAGTCATCGGTGACTTGACGGTGACTGATGTGTGTGAGTGCACCCTTAGATAACGAATCGATCAATTTGTTGTTTTTGACAATTTGCACTGGATTCTGCGGTTGTCTTTGTGAATAAATTCCCTTTTTAATGGTCGAGCTCCGAGTGGATTTTGGCATGAGCAAAACAAATTATTGCCGAATTGCAAGTGGTCTGGTAATAAACCGTCTTAATCGGTCAGTTAAGATTCCTGTATTACTCGAATAATTATTATCGAACAGAAAAGATCTTAGATTATTTGTGATAGCAGTTCTATTAAAACTACGTTAAAAATAGAACTGTTATCAGTTCTACAGTATAATTAAAGCTATATAGATATTTTGTTTAATTCATTGAATTCCCTAAATACACATAATGATAACCCCAAAACATTTTCATTCAATTCCAAATTATATTCCACAAATATTGAAATAACTGTTTATTATTATTTTGTTACAAACTCGAGTTGAGAAACATAAACACGCACAGATTTAACTTCAAAGGTCAAAACATCCAAGTTAAATTATTATTTCAGGCCATTTGATCTTCGTCTTGTTACAACAACAATACATCACTACATAGTATAAAACAAAGTCGCTTTCTCTGTCCCTAAGTCCCTATGTATGCTTAAATCTTTAAAACTACGCAACGGATTTTGATGCGGTTTTTTTAATAGATAGAGTGATTCAATAGGAAGGTTTAAGTATATAATTTATTATGTTTTAGTCAAAGTGGGCGAAGCCGCGGGCGGAAAGCTAGTAAACTATATAATACGAAATAATGAGTACAACTCACAATACCGCAATTTATTATTTTACTTCAGATGATATTAATTATAATAGAATATTTTCTCAATGTCCCCTTTAATCTTTGCATTACTAAAAGCACAATAAAAACGTTATATGCCGGCTTTTAAAAGATAATTTCATTCGAGAGAGCTTTGCGACCGCAAAATGGAAGATAGACAATCTCAAAAATGTTTCCGAGGAAACATTTGTAGGGAATAATTTATAAACATGACAAACGCTGTATTTTTATGTCACTCAGAACAAAGCGCAATTTTGGTGAAATTTTAAGGCGCGATTCGCTATTTTTGCTTTGACAATTTTATGTTATACGACATACGTATCACAAGCAAGCATCGCAAGTTATCGCATTTTAATAATTTTATGTGAAAATTACTGACACATGTACAAGAGTTTTGACAGTATTATTTGTGTGTTATAATATAACATAAAGCATCTTAAAATTTATAATTTAATGTGTGTTTTCAATACTATCGAATTCACATTCCAAGTAGGTTTAATTACAAAGATGATGTTAAAAATAATTCGTTTGTTATTATTACTGTTTGGTTGTGATTTTCTAGAATTTCAAGTGTGTTGCTTACAATTATGATATATTCATCATTGAAAATTAAATTGAAACGATTAAATACTACCTACATACAAAGAGTTCATACACACGCATATATATGTACATGCAAAAAACTTTATGCATGAAAGTGATATTATTCTTTACATACATAAATCATATTTTTTTTGTTATTAGTAACTTATTGCATTCCTATTTTTAAGACACCTTCCACACACATACCTAATACATTGACAGTTGGTTCAATAGACTACTCAATTAGAAGATTAACCAAAAAATTAACCTCTCATAAACATCAGATAAGAAAAATATTCGGGTATTCAAGAATAAACTCTTTAAGCTCTCAAATAAGGTACACATTGCACAATTAACTAATAGCATATTGCTAATCACGATTATAGAAATAATTTACCGCTAATATAACCCAACATGTCTTTCCGTGTACATTAATATTCATAGGCGGATATCATCATGATAGGAATTGAGTTAATAAATTATTCATAGCATGTGATTACGGTTTTTCGGTTATCAAGCATTTAATTGCTACTTTGATTACGTGCGAAATTCATGCGAACTATTATATCGTTAAAAAGCTGTTTCGAACATTGAATACGTTTAAAACTATTATACTTGAATTAATATTATATACTTAAATATGATGCTTATTTAATTATGCCATTTAATATCTGTTTTAATATCGTAGGTGTAAAACATAATATTATAAGGACGAAATAATAGAAGATATAAAAATAATGGATACTCAAACTCTAACATATTATTATACTAGCTGTCCCGGCGAACTTTGTACCGCCCTGTCAATGAATGTTGTGTTACCTTTTAGCTGAACTAATTTAGGCTTTGATGAACGTAATACAAAGATACAAAATAAATATTTATATGGATTGATATGTATTTTAATTTATTACTTCAAACACGTCTCAGAGAAAAATGATTGAATTTTAATAAGCTGTGCAGCATGGATTAACTCTTTTCATTCTTTAACTGTTATCGACCACGCCATCGTTTCGTTTCACTTTAGTTGTGATAATAATTCTACCATTATCATTGGGCGATCGACGCTGATACAGTGGGTAACCATCGCTGCTTGTGATGGTCTCTGCCATCAATTTTCGTGGATACCTTTTGGTACACTCGCTGTCAACCATGCATGGTGTTTGTTGGTTGATGGTTTTACACGGTCCATGAATCATATTCGTGATAAAAACGTCATGTCGGTCTGGATCGGTTTTAGGATAAGCAATCCCCGCACACTCACATATTTTATTCTTTCGACTAACCAAATTAAAATGTGTGCATGCTGCAAGCCAGATTTTCGTCATTCGATTGAATACATCCATCATTGAATAATCCCAAAGATGTGTTCCTTTAATGTAACTCATCAGTGATCGGATTTTTTTCTTGAAAACACGTGTGGTGATGACGTGCCGATCACTTGATATTTGTCCGGGAAGCAACAGTTGAATAATTTCCATCCATTTCGGATTACATATAAATGTGATGAATAGATCTGGCCGACCATAATGACGAACATATTATTATGTCATTGCATCTTGCACATATTCACTTGGGCTACCTGTGTATGTCGCCGGTAAAATAATCAATAGACCAACATTTTCTGCATCTTCTTCTGTGCTAATTGCATGGCGTAAATGGATGCAATCTTCAAAACGCAATTTAACTTGTTTATAGCTACGCAATATTGTTGACGCAGTCGACGAAATCGCAACAAATAATTTTAATTTTTTACATTTTTATTGAATTTTTTTTTAATTTTAATTTTTTCTAGCTGGCCCGGCGAATTTCGTACCGCCCAGTCAATGAATGTCGTGTTACCTTTGGGCTTGGAACTAATTTAGGCTTTGATGAATGGAATACAATGATACAAAATAAATAAAGATATATAACAGCATTTTATTTCGATGAATAACACATAGGTATAGGAAAAAGAATAAAAAAAAAACAATAATTAGATACTTGATTACTTCATACACGTGCCAGAGAAAAATTATCGAATTAAACTACGTTTTGCAGCCTGGGATGCATTCGGATTAACTCTTTTCATTCTTTAACTGGTGTCGACCACGAAATCGTTTCCTTTCACTTTAGTTATGATAGTTCTACCACTATCATCTTGTTGCCTGTGATAGTTTCTACAGTAAATTTTCGTGGATTCCTTTTGGAACACTCGCTGTCAACCATGCATGGTGATTGGCGGTTGATGGTGCCACACGGTCCATCAATCATATTCGTGATTACAACATAATGTCGGTCTGGATCGATTGAATACATCCATCATTGAATAATCCGAAAGATGTGTTGCTCATTGCTTGAAAACACGTGTGGTAATGTCGAGCCGATCACTTGATAATTGTCCGGGACGCAGCAGTAGAATAATTTCCATCCATTTTGGATTTCATGTAAATGTAATGAATAGATCCAGGCCGACCATAATGACGAACATATGTCATTGCATCTTGCGCATATTCATGCGTATGACTTGGGCTACCTGTGTATGTCACCGGTAAAATAGCACCTAAGCACCTAAATAGCCCAATATTTTCTGCATCTTCTTCTCTGTGCTAATTGCATCGCGTAAATGGATGTAATCTTCAAAACGCAATTTAGCTTGGTTCAATCGAATGAGCCAGGGCCTCCGTTTCAATTTTAACGTTATAATATTATTTCAACGCAATATTGTTGAAGCAGTCGACGAAATCGCGACAAATAGTTGTCAGAATTTTTACATTTTTAGAGATTTTTTTTTAAATAATTAATCGAACTATCCTTCTTGGTTAGTTTCCTCACCGAAAATACCTTATCAACTTCTGAAAGCACGCGTAAACACAAATATTTGAGGAAGTTTTATGTATCTGCTTTAATTGCACTTTTCAATAATTGATTTAAAAAAAATACAGACAATAGTTTATTCACCCTTTTTACTTTTTAATTATTTTACACAAAATACATTTTTGAACGCATGAATGTCAAACAATATTTTGACCGTATTCAACCGTATTTGACTGGATTGACAACTAATGATTGACATGTACGAAAATCAAAATTATTTTTATATAGCCCGCCCCGGCTTCGGCCGTGGTACATATTTCGCAATAAAAGGTAGCCTATGTCCTTTCTCGGGTATCAAAATATCTCCATACCAAATTTCATGCAAATTGGTTCAGTAGTTTAGGGGTGATTGAGTAACAGACAGACAGACAGACAGAGTTACTTTCGCATTTATAATATTAGTATGGATTATATTATTCAATTAGACTTCTTCTAGAAGCACTTTTGAAACGTCATTACATATTTTTACATTTACCACCGATTCGGAAAGCAGTATCTACGGAGAAGAACCGACAAGAAACTCCATAGTTGCTCCTTTAAATCATGTCAGTTTTTCAATTTAATTTTACAAAATAACTATTATAATCATATGAATAATATGCCAAAGAACTGTCCTGTGGTTTTTACGCGATAACGCTCCATGGGTTTTTATCGTCCATATATTCCTTAATACTGTAGTATATGCTCTCTGAACTAGTACATTTTTTATATAAGTAAGATAAGAATAAATACTTAGTACTTTTTAAATTCTTGAGTCTGTTCTCAGTGCTAAATACTAAAAAGAAGAATCTATCTTTGTACAGAAACAATGGCTAGAAATATTTTATTAATAGTTTGAAAGTAGTTCAATTTACCGTGGCTCAAATAAAATAATATTTTCATCATAGAATTCGTGGATTACATTTTATTTCCTAAATTAATAGTTAAATCTCGACAGCTATACAAGTGCCAAAATTTCACAACTAACGCTTTGAAATAATTTTATATGTTTCCGCATTGACGCCTGTTAGGCATTTTAGAATTCAAACATTTCATGCAATACAAAAAATATTCGCACGTGACAGAAATAATTTGAATATTTGTAAAACTAAAACTATTGAAACGTATTTTCAATAGCATAAATAGAGAGCGCGTAAATATCTTCTTTAGACAACTTTGTGATTAGTAAGATTATTTACTTTAGTAAAGCTACTAAAGTATAGAATCGACGTATGACGTAACAAAGAAAACAATAAGGAATATAAATAAAAAAATAGGTTCATAAAAACGTGAACAAGTGGCGGTCTGATCGCTTTACAGCAAAAGAAAAACTTATTTGTGTTTGCACAGTCGCTGAAACATAATACGCGTCAATAAAGATACGTTTTTTGCAAAAAAAGCTTAGGGGCCAATATAAATAATATTGTATTTTCAGTGCGGCACCGAAAAAATATTGCGGGCATTAATAAAGGAACCTGAGGCAGCAGCAAAATGTCGATAGCCCATTCAGTATTTAACCGCGCCGTGGAAAATAATCCAATTTGGTCAGAAAAAAAAGGATTTACTGTGAATAAAAGAAATCTCGGTGGAAGGAATTCTCTATTAGGTGTGGGTCATATTTTCCGTAAATCTACACGGGATCGGTGGGATTTCGGCGGTCATAATGCTCGGAAATTAACTTGGTGTTAGCGCGTTAATATGTCTAAGTTTTTGTTTGAATATTGGCTGTTATATACTTTGAATTAAGAAGTATTTAGCATTATTTTGAAACTGTATTGATTTAAACAGTGTATAAGAGAACAGAGAAGCAGACTTATTATACAGGATGTAGTAATTAAGTTCTATTGTGGAAATCCATAATATTATATTGCACGACTCATGATGCGAAGCATCAGAGAGTGCTTTACGATGGAAAATTTTTTTTCGCCTCATTTTTGCAGCTATTCTTATTATTATAGCCTTGTTAGTTCACGGAATCAAGATATTTTGCATACTATTGTCGAGATAATTTAATGGAGATTAATCCCATACTTTTTAAAAATTGATTTACTTCAATAGAATTGGAAAAAAACACCGAAATAGGTCAAAAAATTTTCCTGTCCGTCATGTGTGAAACCTGAAAACACTATAACTTGTGAAAAAATCCATCATTTGAGTTAATTTTTTTTTTAAATATTCTAATCGACGATTGTAGGTCACTGAATGCGAATGATTAATTAATGCAGTGTCGTTAATTGCAATTAATAAAAAACGAAAACTACAATAATTTTTTTTTTATATTTCATAATTAAATGAGCATTATGAGTCGTGCACTTTTGGATTTTCCAATTTTTTACAAATGAGTATCGTATTGTGAAATAACACAGAGTATTTCATAACAGTTTTTGTGCAATCAAAAAAGGGAAATAAAACAGCATTTTATTATTTTTGGTGTGGGTGAATAATTGCCGGTTGGTGGATTAGATATTGGAAAAATGTTGTACTTTATTTCGACGATACACGCTTTTGATTGCATTTTTTTCACGTACATACTAGTATGTTTTTAATATGTATTAAAATTGGTATTGGGCTGCTATAAAAATGCATTTTGTGTTAGTTTTAAGTACATTTTATATATTTTTATAATATACTAGAGATGTATTAAACATTTTTTTTTTAATTTGTTCGGGAGAAATATATTATGTATATCAAGGTACTATATTTTGATTCATAAGAGGCTTCGCTAGAGAGGAAGGCATTCTGAAGAAACAAATAACAGTGTGCTGAACAATTATTATTATCTTAATTATTATTTACTAGCGACCCGCCCCGGCTTCGCACGGGTGCAATGGCGGCCGGCCGGTACGACCGCAAACGCTACGTCCCGCAATTTTTAAATCTGTAATATCTTCGAAAATATTCACTTAAACCATACGGTGTAAAGGGCCATTTAGGCCATATTAATGAACAATATATTAAAGGTATTTAATTGGTTAAGGATTAATGCTGTATTGGTAAAAATCGCTTAGCCATTATTTGTCGTAAAAAGTAAATGACAAAAAATAGTTATTGTGGGTTATCCATAAGAGATAGACATAATATACCATCGCGGACTTTTCTGAAGACCTTTTCAATGTGTACAATAGGTACTTAGTACATTATTTTGATAAAACTCGTAGGGTTCAGCCTGCGTTTGCAATGTAAGCGGAAAAAATGTAATTATTTACGACATCACATTAGAAACCTCAAAAATAACAGTACTTCTCCACTATTTAATGGATGTTATTATACATAAAAACCTTCCTCTTGAATCACTCTATCTATTAAAAAACCGCATCAAAATCCGTTGCGTAGTTCCAAAGATTTAAGCGTACAAATGGACATAGGGACATAAGGACATAGGGACAGGGAAAGCGACTTTGTTTTATACTATGTAGTGATTAGTATCTCAATTATGCGATCTTTTATATTCGAAGTTTATTTTTCTCATCTCCATTACTTATGATTAACTACATCATTAATTATAAAAATATAATTTACATTATCGAATTAAATCATTGTACATCAGAGTTATGTTAGTGTTACATAGTATTATAATATTGTAAAACAAATTAACAACTTCTTTGAAACATAATTTTCTACGAAAAACACAATATGATGTTCCAACATTATTGTTAGGCAGCTTATTGAGCAGCCGGGTCACTAGACAGTAATTAATAGGCGCACCCTATATATAGCGTTCCTAGAAAATGCGCGCGTGATTTTATTTTTGTTTAGGAATACATTGTCAGACTTTACAAGGAGTTGAATGGAGAAAAGAATAAGTAAGAAATACTAGTAGATAAAGTAAATAGTAACAAGTAAATGTTTAAATTTTCTAAACGATTGTAAAAAGAGTAAGTATAATAATATTAAAAAATATGTTTAGGAATTCATTGTCAGAGTCTTAACACGTGGTTGAATGGAGGCGAGATAAACTAGGAAAGACAAGTAAAAATTAAGATTTTCTCATAAGGCTTATACATGCGCTAATAACCTTGACCATACTTGACGGATCTCAAACCTCTCCCGCTGCACCTTCTTTTTTCCTCGCATTTTGTATTTAAAAAGATACCAATCAGTGAAACAAAAAATCCTCGTCAGGGACTGTTGTGAAACTGATAATTTATTAAACATAAAATTTTCAGAGCTCTAAGTCAGCAGGTTACGAAGTTTATAGAGTATTTGCGGAAAAATCGATGACCACGGCACATTTTTTTTTCTAGAAATCTATTAACTTTGCGTCCTCGCGAGCAATTAAAGACCAAAGACCATCCTATTAGACCGGGAGATACTGACACAAAATTTCGAGTCATTTTAAATAAAAATTTTTTTGCAGATTTTCGGCGGTATGGCGACCATTTGGAATCGTCCGAAAAGTATGGTATGGTGATTTTCGTAAATGGCTACACGACGATGGTTACCTGTGCAAAAGTTAAAATAAAATAAAATAAAATAAAATAAGCCTTTATTACTGCAAAAACATTACAAACTACTACAAAAAAACTTATACTACTATATGCCGTTGACAATATTCCTTATTTATTCCTATATTATATTATATTGTATATTATTTTAAACGTTTCTAAACTATTTTCTCTATTATATTATTACGTTAGTTGTTAATCTATATAATCGGCAAACTTGGTTCTTCTATGGCAGCTTGTCTTCCGACAAAGGCCTCCTCTAAGGATTTCCATTTCACTCTATTTTTAGCTATTCTGATCCATTCCGGGCCAGCTATCTTTTTAATATCGTCTTCCCACCGCTTGAACTGTCTTCCTCTTTTTCGTATACCATCACGGGGGTACCATTCTGTTATAGTCCTTGTCCATTTTTCTTCCTTATCTCTCAACATATGCCCAGTCCATCTCCATTTGAGTATTTTAGATATAGTTTGTACATTTTTAAATTTAGTTTTACTTTTAATTATATTCAATTTTATTCTTTCTATTCTCCGAACACCAATAACGCTTCTTTCTATTTTGTTTTGACATACATTTAATTTATTTAGTTGTCGATCGGTCAGTGCCCATGTTTGGCAACCATATGTTAAACATGGTAAAATGCATGTGTTGTATACTCTTCTCTTACATTCCATAGGCATTTGATTGTTTTTCATGACTTCACTTAGGGACCAGTACTTTCTCCAGGTATTTGCTACTCTTCTATCTATTTCTTTTTGCATGGTATTTGATGGCGATATTAGTTGCCCTAAATATACATATTCGTTTACATACTCTATTTCATTATTGTCTATTTTTATTATATATGTTTGTGTTGAATTTGTCATAATTTTGGTTTTAGATGTGTTCATTGACAGTCCGGCTTTAGCACTGGCGACACTTAATTGCTGCAGCATTTGTTCTAGAACTCTTGGGCACTCGGAGAACAAGATCAGATCGTCTGCAAAACGTAGATGATTTAGTTTTTCGCCGTTTATATTCAAGCCGAATTCTGTCCACTGCAGACCCCTAAAAATCATCTCTAGGACAGCCGAGAATAGTTTTGGAGAAATCGGGTCGCCTTGACGAACACCTCTTTCTATTGGGAACTCTTCTCCTGTTGTTTCCAGTCTCACCTGCGCAGTACTTTTTGTGTAAATATTTTCCAACAGTCTTATATATTTCGAAGGTACTCCCTGTCTGTCCAAAGCTTCCCAAATATATTCATGTTGCAAACAATCGAAAGCCTTGTTGAAATCGACGAATCCCAAATAATATTTTTTATTGTATTCCTGATATTTTTGAATAACTTGTCTCAATACATGAATGTGATCTATCGTCGAGTAATTTCTTCGGAAACCTGCCTGCTCCTTCGGTTGGTTCTCGTCGAGTGTCATAGTAATTCTAGAGAGTATAATTTTTGAAAATACTTTATAGATGTTTGAAATAAGGCTTATCGGTCTGTAATTTCCGATATTCCCCTTGTCCCCTTTTTTATGCAAGAGAATTATTGTTGATTTGGTCCAGTCATGTGGGATGTATTCGGTTCTTACGATTTCATTAAATAGCTCCGTTAGATGTGGGGTGATGACTGTGCTAGAACTTTTGAGAATTTCGTTTGTAATATGATCAGGGCCGGTAGCTTTCTCGAGCTTTAATGAATTTATAGCCCTGGCTGTTTCTTCCTTCATTATGTCTGGTACAACTTCTTGATTAGGTCTATCCCGTTTTATCGTGAAAACTTGCGAACTAGGATTAGGGTTTTGGTACAAGTTTCTATAATAATCGGAAGCAATTTTGATTATTTCTGGTCTTTTTGCAGTGCAAATCCCGTCTTTAGTCGTAACATTTGGCATCCATGATTTGATTTGATCTAGTTCCTTCAGGGCTTTTTTAATACCTCCCGTTCTTTCAATATACTTTCTCATTGTATTCGTTCTTCTTAATTTTCGGTCTTTCCTTATCTGTTCATTGATTTGTTTACTGATTTCTGATATTTTTTGTCTGTTAGTATTTGATTTATTCTCTCTTATCAGTTCTTTCCTTTCGCAAAGCAAATTTTTGGTTTCTATCGATAGTATGTTCTTTGACTTGTTTATTTTCCTAGTTTCGGTTTTGAGTGTATTTAATAACTTGTCGTATTTATCTTGTGTTGGTATATTTTCTTTTACATTTTTAGTTAGAGAAATTTTAAGGTTATCTAAAAATGTGTCTGTGTTTTTTATATTGTATGCGGGAGCTGCATATTTGTTATGAAATCTTCGGCTTTTATTTATATTCCCTACTTTAAAAGTGGCTCTAACCATTCTGTGGTCTGTGTTAAAATTTAGATTTTTTATTACAGTAACGTCATTAAAAGCTTTCGGATTATTAGATAAAATGAAATCAATTTCATTCCTATTTACGCCATTGGGAGAAACCCAAGTCCATTTTCTCGCAGGTTTTTTCTTAAAAAGGCTATTCAGGATACTTAATTTATTTTCCATCGAAAAAGTCACTAATTTTGTGCCATTACTACTTCTTCTGCCATATCCATATTTCCCAATAACGTATTCTTCTCCTTTATTGCATACTCCAATTTGTCCGTTAAAATCACCCATTATAATGATGTTTTTCTTGCACTTATTAAGAGTTTCTTGTAATTCTTTATAGAAAAGTTCGATTTTTTCGATGCCTTCAGGTTTGTTAGATTCAGTTGGGGCATACACTTGAATGATAGACCACAGTAGTATTGTTATTTTGTGTCGGTATGTTTATATTAAGGACAGCTATTCTTTCTGAGATCCCTTTAATTTCTTCTATTTTGTCCGCCAAGTGCTTTTTAATCAGAAAACCTACTCCATACATACCCGGAGTCTCGCCTTTATAATGTAAAATATACTGTCCATTATCCAATATACCTTCTCCAAGACGTCTCATTTCGCTGATACCCAATATATCCCACTTATTTTTAGATAATGCTGTATCTAGTTCTAATAATTTTTCTGGGGTTCTCAGTGATCTAACATTCAAGGTAGCTATATAGATATTTTTCATTTTATTCTGTGTGTTACAATTCATCCTTAGAGGGTCGTGGTCATTATCCCCCACGATGACCAGTCGGCTTGGGGGAGAGTTATTGTTAGCGCTAGTTTGATTCTGTTTTTGTTTTTTATTGGTGGAATTCCGTTTGCCGATGGTTAGTTGTTATTGGTTTGTTCCTGAAGGGTAGTTAGAAAGAGAGTTGGATCGACCACGCATTATATCAAAAGCATTTATACGGTTTACTTTAGATGATGTCAACGTTTGTTGTCTTTTTGGTTGGTTGTTAGGTTGGGGTGACATAGATACTTCCCTTTTGCGCTTATCATTATTTGTTTTGTTTTCTTTGATAACCAACTTATCGTAATTTATGTAAGCTATATTTCCCTTGTTTCTTTCTTCAATTAATTTAGGTTGTAAAGCTTTTCTTAATTCCAAAACTTCTCTGGGATAATCTTCAGTAATATAAATTTGTTTGTTTTTAAGTAATTTTTTCTTTTTCATGATTTCATTTTTCTTCAGGCTATTTAAAAAGGAAATTAAAATAGGCCTCGCTTTGTCACCTTCTTTATTAAATCTTCCAATGCGATGTATTTTATTAACGTCACATTGTTTCACGTTTAATTCCAGATCATCTCGGAACATTTCTATTACCGTATGCAATAATTCTGTAGTGGAATTATTCCTCTCCTTTATACCAAAAATTACAATATTATTGTTTCTTTTTTCCCTCTTCATATATTCTATCTCTTTCTCAAGTCGTTCAACTTTTAATTTCAAACTTTTGTTTTCCGCTACAATAGGTTCCAATTTAATATCTATTCTATCCATTATTGTAGTAGTTATGGTATCTGTTAATTTTTCTGATTGGTTTTGCATCTCAATTTTCATTTTATCAAATAACAATTGAAATTGTTCTTCCATGTTATAATCGTATAATGAGACGCTTTATCAGTTAAATTTATTCTATGGCAACACTGGTGCTGTTTTGACAATGTGTCAAAGTCAAAAAGTCACAAATGACGTATTACTCGTCGTGTTTTGTATTGACAGATATGTGCCGGTTTACTAACCTCACTCTTTTGCGGATAGTTTTATCTTATTTCCAGTGCAAATTTATAAAAATGCCACAAATTGTTGTTGTAGTTTGCACTTCACCACTACACCGTTATTATTCGCAGCAAATTGTATTTAGTGGATTACTTGAACTATTTTTAAATCAGATTAAATGCGGACTGACAATAAAGTGCAAAAGTTAGCCTGGTACAAATGGTTGAATTGTTTTTTTTTAAATCAACACATTTGCGTCGGTATGGCGGGCTGTAAGTCACACCGGAAAAGTATGGCATGACACTACCGCCTACTTCTTTTTTATGGGCTATCGGTAAATTCTAAAATTTTTGTGTTACAAATCGTTTGACTTTCGCTATTTTTACGACGAGTTCGACTAACGCCCACGCGACTAAGCCGCCGGTACCAGTGTTCACACTATCGTTTTTCTTTTTGTCATTGTGTACTAAGACCCCTGTAGAACCGCCATCCTGTTACAAATGACTCGAAATTTTGTGTCAGTATCTCCCGGTCTATATTTTATATATTTTTTTCGGTATTGTGCTTTATGTTGTACCAGACTTTATAGAGGTTGAACATAGTCGAAATTGCCGGGTAACGCCATAATTATAATAAGAATGTTATTAGGTAAAGTATTTATAGAAAGAGGTATCTTCTCAGCTAATGCAGTACCTATAACATAATACTGATATATTTATCGCTATCCTTATTCTAATACACAAAAATAAATACAAAAAGATTTGGAGAATTAAATGTTTAGATTTTCTCACGATTATAATAAGAGTATTATAAAATGAAATATTGCTAGAAGGAGGGTACTATCTTCTCAGCTAATACGTTGTAGCAATATGCTGACACTAGATTTCCGCCCGCGGCTTCGCCCGCGTTTGCAAAGGAAATCCCGCATAGTTCCCGTTCCCGTGGGATTTCCGGGATAAAAACTATCCTATGTGTTAATCCAAGTTACCCTCTATATGTGTGCTTAATTTCATTGTAATCGGTTCGGTAGTTTTTACGTGAAAGAGTAACAAACATCAATACATCCATACATCCTTACAAACTTTCGCCTTTATAATATACTAGATTTCCGCCCGCGGCTTCGCCCGCATTTTCAAAGGAAAACCCGCATAGTTCCCGTTCCCGTGGGATTTCCGGGATAAAACCTATCCTTTGTGTTAATCCAAGTTACCCTCTATATGTGTGCTAAATTTTATTGTAATCGGTTCAGTAGTTTTTACGTGAAAGAGTAACAAACATCCATACATCTATACATCCATACATCCATACAAACTTTCGCCTTTATAATAGTATTAAGAAAGATATTATTAGATATTAGATATTTTACAATGGTACATGCTATGAGATACCTATGTTCACAAGTTTCAATTCGCTTTACTTGTAGAATCACCCTATTGCGTAACAGATGTTTCGATTCATACGAACTTCCTTCAACTATTTCAAAACCCTTTAAGATTTTTAGAGACAAAAAGTTTTTACTGTCCTTTTCCAATATTCCCTCCTTCATTTATATCCATAAAAGTTTATCTGAATTCATTAGTTCAGTCGTTACAAGGTAACAAACAGACAGAGTTTCGTATCTTGTTGTTGTATCTAATTATAAAACGAATCCAAATAATCATTTCAAGTTTTATTTATTATTCTGTAGACTACATAACGTTTGTGTAAATCCTACGCAATAACATCCAAGTCTCGAAAAACTAAGCTAAACTAGTGAAATATTAAGAGCATCCCACATTCATCCCACCGAGGTACTGAATGCTGATTTACACGTCTTTGCATTTGAAATGTACGTATCACAGCAAAGAATCCCATGAATGCTTAATAAAAAATGACCTTAAAACCTTGTGACGTTCCACAGAAACCACCTTTAAAGTGCAACTCAAAATCATCCCAATCACAATTAAACAAGGTTTTAATTCGCTTGGAGCGTACAGTTTCGTTCAATAAACATAATTATGAAGCAACTGACAAGAACATAAACGCTTGAACCTGACCGCAGGGAAAGTAAAATATCATATACAGTACTTGAAATTCAGAACATGTTTCGTCCTTATCGTTATACTGATAGGTAGTATAAGGGGATTCGGTAGGATCTGATGGATAATCAAACTTTGAAAAAGGTTTAGCGTAATTGGTTTATGGAATTAAGGTCATGATTGACCAGGGAAGCGATATTAAGAACTTAGAATCTTAACGCCCTTTGGTAGAGTTACTATAAGATTAATTAATAAAAGAGGTACTACACAAATATTAATTAGTATTAAATACATTTTATGTAGTTCTGAAAACTATTACAGTAAAATACCTAAAACACATTTAATGGATAACACTAAAACACCTACAACACATGTATTAGGATAAAACGTTTTGATATTAGTGGTAATTTATTATCCGTAAAAATATACATTATGAATTGAGTGTTTGCTATGCGTTTTAATATTATTCAATAGATAGTCTCTACGAGTGTTCGTAGCCCTTCGTAGGCGAATTAGACGAAAACATTACGCATTTTTAATACCCGCGTCTTATAGTAGAGTATACCTATATATTATTATATTTTATATTTATTCCCTGACCAAGATGCTCAAAATTCCGGATAAATAAATGTTAAAGTTAGAGTTTAAAGATCAGGATCAGCTTTAGTATTCGCCTTCGATTTACTTTTTCGCCAGACCGAAACTTCTTTCGTTGTTATAGTCTCTGGCGGGGTTCGTACCAGGAATCTTTGCTCTTTTATTGTAACAAGCTTAATTAGCGGAGCAATTATAACTAGAGACATCCAAATTAGACTAAGATACACACGATTTCAACATCTATGAAATTTCAAAGTTCAATCACCTTTTTGATTTTTAAGCAAAATAAGTTGTGTCTTGATAAAGCAAGTGGTATATCAGATTTCATTAATGTTTTATAGTATCTCAAAAATATGAGAAATATACATTAGTTTCTACTTAATTAAAAGAAAGAAAGAAAGAAAGAAAAAAATATTTATTGCCACATTTACACACTTAACAACTACTTATATTACTAAAAAAAAACATACACTAAGTAGTTACATGGCAATCGGGTCAGACTCAGCCGTGCTGTCGGGCTTTAACGCCTGAGCAGCGCTGATTTTCAGTCTGCCCGTATGTTTTTATTTCCGAGGCTCACTATACATGTAAATACAAATACCAACCAAAAAAAAAACATTCTTACAGTTCTAAAAAGATATTAAAAATAACAATATAATATAATATAAATAACAGATATTGATATACATACTTAGATATAACGATTATATTAAATAAAATAAACAGGTATCTATGTACATATAATTCGTTACTTAAATACTAAGAACATATAAATACATACATAGAAGGATACAATCTATTATACATTCGCAATCCACAATTTGCTCAATGCTTTATTGGGGTGTCCAGCTCGATATTTGTTTATTCAAAAGTATCACTTTGTATTTGTGCTTGAACGATATATATGACATATTAAGTTTCAAGGGTGGAGGAAGGTCATTCCAAATCTTCGAGGCAGAGTACTTGAAACCACCCTTAAAACCCGACGTGTGGTGCTTCGGTATTACCAATGCATTGCTACTTCTACCTCGTGTATTCTTACCATGGTAATCCTGGGTCCATTTCAATTTTTCATAGAGGTAGACAGGAACTCCAGTGTGTACCAATCTATGTACCAGACCTGCTAGATGTAATTGTCTACGACCGGCCATCTTTAGGATCCTTCGGTTATTTAGGTAAGGCGTTATATGTGCACGCTTTGGTATACCGAAGCAGAAACGAGCGCACGCATTCTGTACACGCTGTATTGCTCGCTCAGTTTTAGCGTACAAGCGGGGACCATATACCGTATCACAGTAGTTAAAGTGGGACAGAACCAATGACTCTGTAAGCATTATTCTGGACCGCTCTGATAGATCTTGCCTGAGACCATACAAGACTTTCAATCTGTAAAAGGCATTTCTGATAGTGAGATTTATATGATCGTCATATTTAAGCTGCCCATCCAAAACTATGCCGAGATTCTTAGCCCTATCCACTTCAACTAACTGTTTATTATCAATCTTTAATTCCAAATTAAGATTTTTTATTTTTTTTATTTGATTTTTTGTACCTAATACAATGTATTTGGATTTGGATCCATTAAGTACCAAAGCATTCTGTTTAGCCCATAGTGACACCCGTTCCAAATCTTCGTTTATTTGACGCTCTGTGATTATTGAATTTTTGGGATCTATAGGATAATATAACTGTGTGTCATCGGCATACAAGTGTACTTTACCGTGTTTTATGTGTTTTATCAGGTCAGTAGTGTACAATGTGAATAAAACCGGACTGAGTATTGAGCCCTGAGGACAACCACGCGGAGTTGGCTCAGTTCTTGAATAATTTAAACTTCCTTCATTTTCGGTGACAACAAACTGTTTTCTATCGGACAGATAGGATCTGAACCAACCACTAGCATTTGAATTAACACCGTAGTACTTTAATTTGGCTAACAAAAGTTCCTTATCGATGGAGTCAAACGCACGAGTGAAGTCCAATAAAATCATAATACTACCCATCCCATTATCACTGTCTGATATGACATCATCAGTTACGTGTGCTAAAGCTGTAGCTGTGCCATGCTTCGCTCGAAATCCCGATTGAACATTTGGTAGGATTTTTTCACTGTCTAAAAATTTTACTAATTGATTACAAACTACTCGCTCAATAATTTTTGATAAAACAGGTAGTATACTGACGGCCCGTAAATCATTCAGTCCCTCTACAATTGGTTTTTTTGGCAAAGGCTTTATCTTAGCAGTTTTCCAAGCATCCGGAAACGTTCGGGTAGATATAGATGTGTTAACCATCCGCGTTATGATTGGTAGAGTTACAGATAAAGTCATCCTTATCATATCAATATTAATTGTATCTTGGCCAGCCGCGTTCGTTTGTATACCTGATAGTATTTTTTTGACTTGATCTATTGTACATGACTCTAAATTGAATTTATTACTTACACCGAAATTATTATTGTTATAAAAATTAATTAGATTTTTATCTATCATTGTTTGCCCGGGTACATCAAGGAAGAATTTATTAATAGCATTGGCGTCGTTTAAATGGTGCGGTAAACTATCTGTATCCCTATTTTTTCCAGTAATCGAAAATTGACGTAAAAAATTCCACATTGCTTTCGGGTTGCATTTGTTATTATTTACATACTCGGTGAAGAATGCCGTTTTTTCTCGTCTCAAAGCACTAATGACCGAATTACGTAAGTCTTGATAAAAGCGATAGTGTGCGTCGTTCTTAGTTTTTCGCGCCCTTATTAGTGCTTTGTCTCGTAGTAACATCATGGTCCTTACCGTATTCGTGACCCAAGGACGCGGCGATGAATTAATCTTAATTTTCTTTATTGGAGCGTGTTTATTAAACAAATTATTTAAAAGTTGGTTAAAAATGTTTGTCATTTCGTTCATGTCTTTCGCGTATTGTACTGAGTTCCAAGGTGAAGAAACTAAATCTTTATTAAATTCTTCCAAATTAATACTTTTTAACAATCTCGTATATTTATATGTTGGCAAAGGTTTTATTTTTTTAATTTTACATTTTAATATAACTAAAGCGTGGTCACTCAGGTCCCGATTGTGTATGATATTCATACTTTCACATACTTCTGGGCTGTCGGTAATAATCAAATCTAAGAGAGTTTGCGCAGTTTTTGAGATCCGAGTAGGCTCTTTAGTAAGTTGATGTAAATTTTGTTGCGTCAAAAAAGAGAGGAACTCAGTGGCTTGTCCCCTGTCTGTTCTCGTTAAATCAATATTGAAGTCTGTCAGCAGAAATAAATGAGTACAGCTTCCGAATGAGCTCACAGATTCGCTAAGGGCGTCGATAGCGGCTGCAACTCTAATGCTCTCGGGTCTGTAAGCAGTACCGATTGCTACTCGCCCCACACCGGCTATCGTCAGCTCGATCCACATCTGTTCCAATAGGGATGGAGGATGCGCTCGGGTTCGTACTCTCAAGCCTTTGCGTACATAAAAGCCCACTCCTCCCCCCCGGGCTCCGAGCGGACGAGGCGTGTTTAACAATTTGTATCCAGGCATGATAGGAGCAAACCTCTCCATTCCCTCCTTCGTCCATGTCTCATTCAAGGCTAAAATATCAAGACAGTGAGTTTCGAGCAACACTTGTAATTCTTCACAACCGGTAAAAAGAGACTGCACATTTAATAATCCTAATATCAAATTGGTGTTCCGTTTATTATTCATGACAAAAATAGATCATAAATAAATGGATAAAACAACAACCGAAATAATAGTGGGCAGAATAACAACGACGCCTGTTTACATGCTGAATCACAAAAACCGTATATAAAACATTGTTTCCTAAAATATAGTTAAATAAATCAGAAATATATTTTGTAATGTCTGATATTATGATTTGATGACTTGTAAAATGATTTTTTCCATAATATAAAAAATAATAAAATTCTATTAAATATAATAAATATAACTCCATGATTATAGACCTTAGTAAAAATATTGCAAAAATAAATGAGATAAAATGATTGTAGTTGGAATAAAATGTATTTAAGTTAGATGCTACAAACAGTTGGTATTTGTTTTCAATGTTTTTAAAAGGTACCTTTTGTATCAATTTAACAATTCTGTAAAAGCAAATAAAAAACATAATATCATAAAACGTAACTAATGATATCCTCTTCTTTGGACTTGGAATTAAGAACCAGGCTTGCGCGTTGACTGTACATTCATAATAAACAATTTTAACCAAAATATTATAATAATTGTAAGCATAGCAGGTCCATTTAGAGGTTAATATAAAAGATAAGCTTAAGCTACTTATAGGAAGAATAATAGAGTTATCTACATTATAATAATTCGCCATATTAACATCCATCGTACTTATTATAAATATAAGGTTTCTATTGAATAAACATATTAATAACGATTTTAGAAACTGAGGATCAATGTGAATATAATAGAAGCAGATACATTCCTTAATTTTTAAACTCATCGTAATGAGTATATATTTTTCATTATTAGTGAATTCGTTTCTTAGTAATAAATCTATACATAATACTTCTATAACATATTTTATTATTATACTCGAACCTAGGCTATGCCAAAAACCGATACAATATCTGAATCCATCTTGATTCGCATTGCCGGAGACCCAGACTGTTTCCGCGCGTATATACGTCCGTCACGCGTCCACACGAACCGCCAACTTCGCTTTGCTCCCTCATCCCGTGCTTTGCGAAATAATTGTCTATTCGTGCGGGTTAGACGTTCGTTAACATATAATTTACGTATTGGACCAGGTAAGTTGAATCCCGATGTATCTGCGCCCCTACGTACGCGAGCGCCTTTTATAAACTCGTCGCGGAGCGAGCGCCGCGCTAGACGTACCGCCACATGTCGGGGTGAGGGCTTTAGGTCTTCGGAGGAATGGGAACGTGGAGGCCCCATTCGCTGTACATAGACAATATCGTTTTCGTTGATTGTAATACTCAGTTTTGAAGCGACGAGGGTTACGAGATGCACCAGATTCTCATTGTCGCATTCTGTCAAACCAGAAATTTCAATATCGGTCAGGAGGGACTCCTGTTCGCGATCATTTAATTCAGATTTTAATTGAGAGACTGTATTCGCGATATCCTCATCGTGATTGCATGTATTTATTGAACGTTGCTCCTCCAATGCTATAATTTTCTCCTCCACGGTATCCAGCCTCGATGTCAATCCTTCTACTGTATCAAATAATTTATTCATTCTATTACTTAAACCTAGTATTTCCTTTTTGAGCTCACTCATTTCGTTTACCATCTCGGTTCGAAAGAGCTTTAATTCTTCCACTACATTTCCCATACTATCGGATTCAGAAAGCGCTGGTGAACAGCCTTTCACCGGGGTTTCCGTATTATCTCTTCGTGGCATTTTACTTGTGCATATTGGGCACAACCAGTTATTTGAATTTTTAACATTTTTGGGAATTTTGACACAAACTTTATCGTAGAAGCAACCGCACTCATTGCATTTTACGCCATCTGCCGACGACGCAAATTTCCCGCAGGCAGTACACTTTGTCATGATATTGATTAGACTTTGTAGCTCCTTGAGATTTCGTTAGATGGCGCTAGTCTAATTATATAAAATTTGATGTGGTTTAATATGAAGTTTCTTAATAAAAATATGTCGCTCTTTTATAGACATAATATATATTTTTATTAATATGAATTCTTATTGTTTCTTCAATACTCCTTCTTTAATACTACCGTTAGAAATTCTGATATAGGGTAGATTTAATTCTTCACTCACGATTGTAAATGTAAAATGATGTTTAATTAACTTACGGATGTCTTGTTGAGTGCGAATATCACTTCTTACGCGAGTTTACTGTTTAAAAACTGTTTTCAACACCTGTGCACTATTGCAGAACTGTAAGTTATATTTTTAATTTAAAAATCTTATGATAGGTATGCAACCCGTTTGACACACGAACCTCGAAAAGTAATTATATACATTCCATTTATATGTATTCTCCTTTATCGTATTTGCGCTCTATTTGCCAATAACTCTTTATATTAACGCCTGTCTGTTACCAAAAAGATAGCTATTCCATTCCTTATTTCTAGCTAATAGGTCTTTGTATTTACGCCTGTTTTTTGCAAAAAAGATTCTCCCAGAAGTCTCTGGGAGAATCATTTTTGCAAAAAACAACAAAAAAACGACAAATGGAGTCCCATTGCCACGTTTTTTGTTCAAGCTTAATACTACCCATAAAATAACATATATTTTACCTGTTATAACAGTGTTCTGCGTGGCCGATGGGGACGAAAACACCGCGGTGAGAAGGAAGGCCAACACAGTCCGTTCAGTTAACCACGCTGATTGCATTGTTCATTTACTATCTAATTTATTTATATTGCACACACTGGCGCGGACCGCCTCTCTGCTATCGTCCAGATCTGGAACAAAATAGTAAGATTTTTATTATGTCATGAATGATTACTACTATATAGTATAAAACAAAGTCGTTTTCTCTGTCCCTATGTTTCTATCTTTAAAACTACGTAAGGAGTTTTGATGCATTTTTTTATAGATAGAGTGATTCAAGAGGAAAACTTTAGTGTAATATTATTAAGTAAACATTTTTAGGTTTAAGTCTAAGTAGGCGAAGCCGCAGGCAGATAGCTAGTATACTATATATCGTAAGACCCAACCTGAAATATTAATGTATCAAAAAATGTTGATTCAAACAGTTTGATATAATAAATATACAACAAAAAAGTAACTGTATGATTAGTGTAGAAGCAAATTTTATAGAAACAATGTCATATTGAAATATATTTTACACATAATTATATCATAAAAAGAAGAGAAAACACATTAAATATATGAAGTTAGCAGTATATCGTAGGTACAGCAATGATTTAATTTAAACACACTCCATTATTTAACATATAATTACTAAAACTAATTGGACGTGCGACCTCTACAGTCAATGACCTTGCGTTGTCATTGAGAGTAAACTGAAACTAAATTATTCAAATAATAAAACGGTTAATGTAAGAATTAATGAATATACATGAAAACTGAACACTTAATAATTCAATCGGGTCAGCTGAAGGCTTTTTCCTTGAGGAAATTTAACAAACCCAGTGACCCTTGCCTTTTGACGTACACGTTAAAAGCATAATATTAAGTGGAAACCGTGTGATTTTAAAGCTAATTTCATTTATGAATTTATAATAAACAGTGTTGGTAGTTGAGTTAAATGCTTGCCGTTGTCTCTGACTTTACGAAGGCTTTATTAGTTTAAACTTAGATCTTGTTTATATAGATTTGTGCTTCAAACACTGAAGTCATATTCTCGTTAATCCATACTAATATTATAAATGCGAAAGTAACTCTGCCTGTCTGTCTGTTACTCGATCACGCCTTAACTATTGAACCAATTTGCATGAAATTTGGTATAGAGATATTTTGATACCCGAGAAAGGACATAGGATAGTTTTATCCCGGAAATCCTACGGGAACGGGTTTTTCTTTGAAAACGCGGGCGAAGCCGCGGGCGGAAAGCTACTACACAATAAGTAAGTCGATAATATTAAGGTCTGTCTTAAGATTGTATTTAGAAATAACTACTTAAATATACTAACAACTAAAAACATATTGTGTTTTTAAATTAAAATACAAAAATTCACATACAATTCGGCTTTAGTACTAACATGCAAGTCCAGACAACCACACATTCACATTCACACTCACACACACATACACACACGCACACAAAGGGAGATTTCAGATTTAATTGTTTAATTATTCATTAACCTTTCTTAAGATATTATATAATTCACCAAAACATGTAATACACTCCTTTTTGATAATATGTCATTTAAAAAATTAACTTAACTAAGTAGTAATCTTAATTGGCTCTTAGTTCTGTACTAATATATTAAAAATTGTTACTTATTGTAATGCTGTATGATTACAAAGAAATAAATAAATAAATTCATATTCCTATAATATTATTAGTTATAATACAAATACCACAAAATATAACCAGACTTTGCTTTGTATTGATTAAATGTCAAAACAATACATACTAAAAGTAAATAATATACTATACAAACTATTTTCTAGCAAATATATAATATAAATCCATAGAAGTATGTCCGTCCGTCCCAAAGCAGTTTGCGGTCAAACTTCACTACTCAAGCTTTTATTAGCTTAAAAAGCTCTTACTGAGACGTTTAAGTTGCCGTGATATATTCCAACATTTGCTTGCTTTTAAATGCATTTGAGATTTGTTTTAATTGGTATATTAAACATATTATATTTTATTACATCATTTGTTTATTAAGATCCCCCCTATAAGGATAAGCTATAATAAAAAATGACGAAATATCTCATATTTGCAGTGCCATTTCATCATAATATTATTATTGCTTACATCCCTAAATATAAAATTAATCTATATTCAATCGAATATTACCTAAATATAATATATTGTACACATTATTTATTGTGATGACGCACTCTGCTACACCTACGAGGTAACCAAGTAAAAATAGCCTAGGTGTTATAAAGTCTATAATTAATATATCTACTTCATTACAATATGATAAGTATGCAAGAATTTTTTATTACAAAAAGAGAAAGAGAAGAGAAGATAACAACAAACAACCATAACAAGCAACCCGCCCAGCTTTGCTACCAGCACGTGACCTCTCGTTTAAGATTATGTTATTGCGAAGCAGTATATGCCGTCTGCGCGAAGCTAGAGAAGAAAACATGGATTTTCAAGAAAAATTAAGCAAACAATTTTTTGTTCGCGCTTAGTATACCAATAGTGGGACACCCTGTATATAGTATTATACTTGCGTCGATCTCTATATTGTATCTATATCATATATTCGTTTATATGTAAAACATAATATATAAGGATACACTCTAATTCGTAAAAACATCTACACTCTTCCTAACATACAATCTTCATACAGATAAAACGAGGTTTCCCAGGGAAAAGCAGCCAAATTGAATTATGCCTCCCCATCAGTATGTATAAGATTGATATTGCGAAATAAATTGTGTTCACCGTTCGTACACTTATGAACAGGTATAGGGAGAGTTATAAAAACGTGGCTCGATGATAAAAATTATATGGTTAGCGATGTAAGTATGGAATTTTTCGAGTTACGTTGTTGTACGTAACGTAGACTGAATGTATTCATCACTTATTGCATAAACACATTTGTATAAAAACACACAAACACAAGTCATAATGTATACTAGAATCGCTAATCACATACAGATAACTTTCAAATAATG
>CAJQZN010040644.1:0-11515 GCA_907164685.1 Colias eurytheme
CATCGGCATCGTGTGAGCGGCTCACACAACGGCCGTAGGCAGACTGAAGAATAAAGGCGGCCTTAATATCATACCTACAGTCGAATTAAACCTACAGAACCTAGATATTGAGTACATTCAGTTTCTTTTATTTTTTTAATTTTTAGACTAATTTAAATCTCTTTCTTTTTTATATTTTGCTTATGCTACAGATCTATACTAAATATTTCGTTCAAATACATAAGATCAATATGTACATGAACTTCCATCCATTTTATTTCTATCACAAATGTGTAGTCTTAAAGTTTAATATCGAGAAGTTTATCTTTAACAGTTTATAGTCTGCTTTACCTATCGTTAGTGCGAATTCATAAGCCGATATCACAACTTCATAAACTTTATACGTGCTAACGATAAGGTGCATTTATGATAAATATTTTATGGGGCTTTTATTATCTGTGCATAGTTACGTTGAGAGAAGTTTGTTAAAGTTATGAAATAGGATCGTGAGTATAGCGATAGAGGTAAGTAGTGAATTAGACCTCTAAGATGAAATATGGTACATATATGTGACAGTGTCAAGGGACATTTTTAGGGTAATGATAAGATAAGATCATATATAAAAAATACATAAACAAATTCATAAAAATCAATTTAACTTGTTTAAATTAACTCGATATCGAAAAAAATGTTTTATTCCGAGATAGAGCATACATTGCTGGATTATTCAGTGTTAAATTACTGGGTTTTATTAGTTTTTAACAAGCTTGCAACAGACAATGAAATTGATTTTATTGTGCACGGTTTAAATTTATATGCTATCCAATATTTAATTATTATATTCCTAGAGGTAAGAACATAAACATAAAAATCGTTTTGCTTTCCAGAAATATAATATACAAAAAAAATATAGTGTTTAAAAAATCATAGGCAATACAAGTATTCAAAAAGAGAATTATGGTAGAGTTAAAATAATATATATTATAAATAGATATTTTTTTTGCTATAGCAGGCCACCGAGCTGGTTGGTGGTTTGCCTTATAAAAAGCTATCACCACTGCCCACCATCATTTGCCACCAACTTAAACTCTCTACCAACATTTTCACCACTTAAACAATACATACATGCATTTAATATATTTAATTATCACCATCCCACATATATCTATTTATTTAACAAACAAATCCACTTAAGATTTGCGGAATCAGGTGCTATCTGCGTCGCGGTCACGTTAAAGTTGCCTCTCGTTGTTAAGTGCACAGATGTGCCTGCCTGGTTGACTTAAGCATGTGCCTAGTGCTAATGTGAAACCAAATTGTTGTAAAAATGGAACCTTTAATAATGGCAGTTTTATATTTTGAATAGCAGATTTTATATTATTGTCTATCATTGAAGAATAGTAATATTATAATCCACATTATTTTTCTCATGGTTTTTTTTTTCAGGTTTTTCTTATGCCAATTATTGATGTCATGGATAAAATTTTATAAACTCTTGGAAAAAAATAAATGATTCCGATACAATGCACCAAGTTCTAAAATATGTAGCAAATGTTAATAGCAATATAGCAGTGATTACTGTTACATATTATCAATTAAAAATAAATGTAATGTACATACATATTATTAATTAAATATGAATGTAGGTACGATATCTAATATAGAAAGTAAAAATAATAACTTCAATTTTCACCTCGTAATATTTCACATCTGACTCTACCCGCAGCTTTTCCACCTTTGAATCATATTTTTGGGTACCTGAAATATCGAAGGCCTAACCATTTCTGGCATCAAATTTAGACTATAAGCCCACCATCACTATAATGTTAAATTGATTTTTTAATATCTTTTATGCTGAAATCTAACAAGCGAAAATAGTTCGTAAAATCAAGTCCGTAAACCTCAATATCAGATGAATAATGACGGATATTAATCTTACAAGCTACACTTATCGTCGACACGTGATATATTATTAGTTCTTGCTAGCCAGACCTTTTGTTACACAGCACTAACAAGCCTAATTTATTGTGCCCAAGGACAAATCACTTTGTGGAAGGATATTTATTGAAATGTACAATTTCATATAAGGGAAAGAGAATAGAGGTGAGTTCGGTAGCTGGACTCATATAACTGGACACAAATTGACTTCTGGTACAGATTATTTTTATTTGTTATTTGTCGTAACCTATATAGGTTATGTTTAGTAAATATAATTTATATTTACATATATATTAACAGAGACCAAGTAAACCTTGAGCTTTTGCATTATTAAAGCCTTCCGAGCCTTCCTAATGTATATCAAATTCACATGTTCCCAAAAAAATAATTCAAATTAAAAGATACAGGTACCTACTCGTCATAAAAAGTGTGTTTTGTTCAACAAAATATTAATATAAAGAATAATTTATATAAAAATTGTCCCTTTATTTTATGACCAAATATTGACGAATTTAAATAAAAAACCTTCAATACATATACATCTTCATTTTAAAACAAAACAAAACATGGCAGACGTACCATCATCGAAATTATACCGCGTATTTCACTCTATCGAATAAATCGCCTCATGCATTAAACATTTAAGGGCTCTTAAATAATAAGAAAAGTTTCGGTTTCCCAAAGGCGCTATTGTTTATTCTATTCTTCGGAGGTTCAGATTGGAAAGGCATTCTACTCCTAACCATTTACTGGGCCTAGAGAATACGCTCGCTCTATTGAAAGGCAAAAAATAAGAGCGGCCCTTTGTCTTCAAATGTCTGTTATTTTCTTGAAAGGTGCCCACTCCAAAAAAGAGTGTTTAGCACCCATGAATTTTACATCGAAAGTCAGTCCATTATCTGAATTAGATTTAACAAAAGAATCTAAATACGTTACAATACTTTTATTATAAAGCATCTTTGCTTTTCTTTCTGGCCTTCAATAACAAATATCTACACTATCGAATCAGAAACTATTGGAAATTATTTATTGAGCGAACATTTAAGTGTTCGTCTACGTTTAGGAATATCTTCAAGAGATTTCAGCTGTGAAAAGATCGACAAACAATTCGTGAGGATTCATCGAAGTAGGTTCCAATTTCATGCATGAATAAACTTGAATCGTAGGCTCATCCTCTCTAATCTATAGAGTGGTTTGCACTGTAGCATAATTAATAGTATATAGTTATTCAGTATAGATGTTTTTGATGAAGGAATATAAGAAAAATGTTCTCTACAAATCCTTCGAAATGAAAAACGTAAGAACCCTTTTTTAACCGACTTCAAAAAAAAGGAGGAGGTTATCAATTCGGCCGGTATGTTTTTTTTTTTTTTTTTATGTATGTACACCGATTACTCCGTGGTTTCTGAACCGATTTACGTGATTCTGGATTACTGATCGGCTGGACTCTTTGGCTCTCCGTAGAGATGTCGCATCTCTCTGCGTTTTTTACCGCATTTTCCACGGTGAATGCTCTGAAGAGCTGTTCGGTACAATACCAGCCGCCGAATTTCACCACCGAAGCGCACGCCACAAGCTCAAATTTCACCCACATCATCTCGATACTTGGCGTTCTTCCACCGTGCGTTTTAGGAGGAACTTCCTACCGCGCACTACTCCTCTGTGGAACGACCTTCCAAATTCGGCATTTCCCAAGGACTATAATTTAGAATACTTTAAGAAGAAAGCGTATTCCTCCCTCAAAGGCCGGCAACGCAACCACAATACTCCAAAGTCTGTGGTTGTTCATGGGCGGCGCCAATCATCGCTTTCTGTACGGTGACGCGCAAGCTCGTTTGCCGACTTATACATAAAAAAAAAAAAAAAAAAAAATTCTTTTTTTATTCGATGCGAGATGGTGTCGAATTCGTCCCATTTAAATTTTATTCGGATAGGCCCAGTAGTTTTTATTTTATGAGCATTTTTGTCTGTATTTGTAAATGTTGCAAGTGCAAGTTTGAAGTCGGTTGTTTTTAACGCAGTTATTGACTTGTTAAGCTTGGTGCACGAATTAACTTGAAATTAGATTCCATTTATATGTTCTCAAATGTTTTAATAATTAATTTGAATGGGAAGATATACTTATTCCTTAACGTATTTACGTAATCAAATAATTAATATTCCAATGAAAACATTTACAAAAATACCTATAAATCATTCTATTATTGATAAATTATTTTCCAAGTCTGTAGTCATAACAGCTAGGTAAGTATAAAATAATTCATTTCAATTAGATTATCGCTATCCTCTTATTCATGTAAGTCCTTGAAATAATCAAATCAATGTCTGCTATACAAACGCGTAATTCAGGAGATTCTCGGAATCTTAAACCTTTCAATAGGACCCCTAACCCATTACCGCTATTCAGAATATAGATTGTATCCCAACCGGCAAACAAATAAAAGTTTATTTATTAACAAAGTTCGAAATCGCAATCAGAATAACTGTTTATTCTGATTGCAAACTTTAATCGGTTTTCGGCAAATCCATTTACTTATAATTGAATAGCGGAAGACAGTTGTCCCAAACGAGCAATTGTGTCGCCCGCGGTTGATTGCGGCGCATTCAAACATTAATAACTAAATTTACGTTTTATCGATGAAAAATTATCGCTACATACCTTTACAATAATAAACGTACAAACTTCAACATTATCTGGAGGGAAAAAGACATGTCTGATTCAATAGAAAAGCTTTCCCCTAGCAAAACAACTACATTAAAATACATCGAACTGCAAAACCATATTCGAGAAAAACAGCTAAGCAATCATTATAAAAACATAGAGGAAATGCTTTTATTTGTCTAGAAATACATTTTATTCATAAGCATTAATGATAAGCTAGAGGTTCCAGCGTATTAAGGACTGTAAACAAGAGTCCAGAAAATATTTAAAAATGCAAAGATACGTTTGTAGAATTTACTTTGAAAGAACCAGTGGCGAGTAAACAAAGTTTCTGTCTTACGGTACAGATGAGCTGAAAATGAAAATGAGTACGAAGAGTTTTCATAAAATTTTTTAGAATTACAACACAGGTATATTTTGTATTTTCATGTAAAAGTATACAACTTTATTTAATTGTAAAAATCTTTATTATAATTAATAAATTAGTTAATTTAACATTACATTGAATTTTCAACGCAAATAACCCTACGCACTAAAACTATACATCGAACCTAATAAACTTAATAATGAATACCTAAATCACGTTCTGAGTCCATTGTTCAGTATTTCTATACGTATAACATTACTATTCATTCGTGTTACATTTTCTAACTCGGTTTTGACGTCACACCCCCCTCTTGGAATTATACTATTCATTCGTATTACATTTTCTAACTCGATTTTGACGTCACATCCCCCTCTTCCAAGATACTCCGTCTTGCTACAGACAAACTAGAATTTAAAGGAAATTTTCGTAGCAGTTAAAAAGCATTTTATGGATTATTTGAGTCGCGTCCCAGAGGAGCGATAGATCGTAATCGCTTATAAATCGTTCACCCTTATCGCATGCGTTCAGTGGAAATGTTGGAAAAACCTACATTACTTTACGTTTTCCCGCTTTTTTCTAAAATCTGAGACTTTAAACTGCTATTCGTAGCTAACGGCAGTTATATTGAGAGTATTTTTAAGAAGAATTTTTAGATACCTACTCTTTTAGGGAAATATAAATAAATCGATAGTAATCCTATCCTAACAAGCAATTATAGTCTTATAAATAACTTAGTATTTTTAGGAATTGAGTCTTTATAAATAGATAATAATAAATAATTGGACTTCTTTACTAGACTACGATTTCATGATTCATACAAAAAGCTTCGTAAAATACAGTGCATGTACGTGTCTTGTAAGGTAGAAAATAACCGTAAGTATTGTAGAGACATATCTTTTTTCCTTTGACTTATTTTATAAGACTGTAATACGTCTAAAAATATTATTAATTAAAAAGTAATAGAACACGTTAATCTTGTGCATTCGAGTTTCCTGATATTCCTAACTCAAACTAAATTTTTTACATCTATGGGTTACTTGCTTGAGTGGGTAAAATATGCGTAAAATAAGTACTTTTAGTAGGTAGTGCATGGCTCTAGTTTAATATTAAAAACTACTTACTCTTACGTACAGACATTATATACTTACAATTCCTGTTTTATACTTAACATGTTTTTTTTTTTATTAATTTACTTGCTGTGCTCCACGGTTTCACCCGCATTGCTCCGCTCCTGTCGGTCTTAGCGTGATGATATATAGGATAAAGCCTTCCTCGATAACTGGGCTATCCAACACCAAACGGATTTTTCAAATCGGACTAGTAGTTTAGTAGCGCGCTCAAACAAACAGACAAACTCTTCAGCTTTATAATAGTAGTATAGATGAATAAGTTTAAAAAAAAACATCAAACTCATACAATATACAAATAGAATGCTATGAATAAACACTAACAATAAAATGATGAAGCCGAATCCCATTGAATACCCAACGGAGACGTAACATTGAGCTCTCCAGTACAGTGCGGTTGTAAATTTTACTGATTTCATTATTTCGTATTGGCTGCGGCGCGGCCATTTTACAATAAATATAAAACACAGTGATTCCGATAGCTTTTGATGCGATTTTTTAAATATTTTTTGTGACCTTTAAAATATTTTCGCCAACGTTTCATTATAAAATGTACACTTAATTGTTATTTTTTTAATTTATGTAACTAAAGTATTTAGATGACCGAAAAAAGTAAAATTGTTATCTATTTATTTTGATATAACAATCCGGCACTACAATTGAACCTACATCAGTGCTAAGAATGTTTTAATGCTAATTTAATTAATTATTCTCCATATTTATCAAAATAAGCTGCTGATAGGTTGCACGCTTCTCAAGCATACTCTTTTTGTTTGCTCTAAAATCCCTCCAATCTTGGATTCCCCTAATAAAGTTGTGTTCTATCCCTCGGCCGTCATCTATCTAATCATAATCCATACTAATATTATAAATGCGAAAGTAACTCTGTCTGTCTGTTACTCAATCACGCCTTAACTACTGAACCAATTTGCATGAAATTTGGTATAGAGATATTTTGATACTCGAGAAAGGACATAGGATAGGTTTTATCCCGGAAATTCTACAGGAACGGGTTTTTCTTTGAAAACGCGGGCGAAGCCGCGGGCGGAAAGCTAGTAAAGTATATACTCCATTGAAATGTTACATTTTTTAGGCCTAACCTTGCATTTTTTAGAGGACGCAATTTTATGTTTTTGATGTGTAGGGGGGGTCAGTGAGTAGCTAAAACCAAGTTTGTGGGGTTGCCACCCTTGTCCCACGGCCGCCATCTTGAAAATAGCGGTTGAAATGGTTTTTACGATATATCTCTTAAACTATTTATCTGATAAAAAAAAATTGTTAGCATTATTTGTTGCAAATTAAATTTTCTACAACTTTTGTCCAGTAACTTTTTGTCGTAGAACTATAAATAAAAAAGTTATAAGCGAAAACGTTCAGAAATTAGAGCTTCTTATATTTTTCAATAAAACTTTTTTTTATCATTTTACGAAGAAATGATATCAGACCATTTTTGTAGATTGTTTTTCGAGGAACAACTTTATATACAACATTTTTTCATTACGTCAATAGCTAAGGTTTTACAGCGCTCTGAAGTGAGTACTATTTTTCAGTACTCCTAACTATACATATAATGGCTATTGGCTCTTTTCCCAGACTCCAGAACAATGGAAGCACACTGCAGAACATTTCAGCCCTGCTTTTCGACTTAAAAAAAACGCGCTTCCAGACTTCAAGTCAGTTCAGTCAATAATTAATTATTAATAATATTGCAAAATTAATTATTAATTATTAAAAATATTAAAAATAATTACTGATGACAAATTATTATTAGTACACACATAGTATATGTATACTGTATAGTTAAGAGTACTGAAAAATAGTACTCACTTCGGAGCGCTGTAAAACCTTAGCTATTGACGTAATGAAAAAATGTTGTATATAAAAGTTGTTCCTCAAAAAACAATCTACAATAATGGTCTGATATCATTTCTTCGTAAAATGATAAAAAAAAGTTTTATTGAAAAATATAAATATCTCTAATTTCTGAACATTTTCGCTTATAACTTTTTTATGTATAGTTCTACGACAAAAAGTTACTGGACCAAAGTTGTAGAGAATTTAATTTGCAACAAACAATGTTAACAATTTTTTTTATCAAATAAATAGTTAAAGAGATATACCTATCGTAAAAACCATATCAACCGCAATTTTCAAGATGGCGGCCGTGGGACAAGGGTGGCGACCCCACAAACTTGGTGATAGCTTCACACTGAACCCCCCTACACATCAAAAAAATAAAATTGCGTCCTCTAAAAAATGCAACCCCAAATGTAACTTTTCAATGGAATAATATATAAATATCGGAACCAGGCGCTTGATAATATTTTGCTTGTTGATTTCAAAGATAGAGTAGAATTACAGTTACAGTAAATAATACAAAGTAAAAAAAAACTTGAGCGATGTCAAGGGACATCCGGATGGAACGAAGTGTTAAGTTAGAGAGAGACAGACAGAGAACCACGCGCACGCCGCACGCCGCACAACTCTAGCAAAGTGTCGTGACAACTTTTCGTAAGGAAAACATAAGAATTTTTTCCATCTAGCGCCCTTTCACAACGCGCGATAAGGAACTTCGTTCCAATAAAATAATTAAATTGTTCGTATAAATATAAAACATGAAAGTAACTTCAAAACGTTCCTATGTATAACAAAACAGAAGTAAGTATGTACAATTACGAAAACCATTATATTTTTTCATTATACCTATAACCTTTTCCTTTTATGAAAATATAACGATCTTATATTGTAGCTTTTCAGGCAAAATTTGCCTGAGGCTTATCCGGGAAATGTTCAAACACAAAGAAGGATGTATTTAACAAATATATAAAAATAAACAAAATTACCTTTTTGTTTGCTCATTTTTGGCCGTCCCAGGGGTTCAAAGGATTCTATATTAAATTATTATTATTTAATTAAGCTTCAAATACCACATTTTAGTGGACAGTAGCATGATATTTAATTGACGTAAATATTTATAAATTTACCGAAAAATACTAAACCAGTAGACTAATAAACCAGAAACCAGTAGAATAATTTAAAAAATATTCATGAAATGATAAGCTAGCTGCTATACTATGCGTGTATAAAAAGTATGTAGGAAAAGAAACACACATCGTAATTCGTTATAAAAAAATAATGAAATATAAAAATATTATATTTAAATAATAATTAGTTATTTCTCTGATGGAGATGTGGGTACTTGGTCAGACTTGACCCGATTCATGTTGGAGGATTACTCCAGCCTCATTTACACCTACATACACCCAATTAAATTTATGTTGGTTGAGCGTGGTCGACAGATAATATTATAAATTAAATATTTAAATATATTAAACTCAACACAGCCCAAACCACTGAACGGATCGGGCTGAAATTTGGCATGCAGGTAGATGTTAGGACAGAGACATCCACTAAGAAATATTTTGATAAATTCTACCCCCAAGGGGATAAAATAGGGATGAAAGTTTTTACCATAAAAATTTATCTTTTCCACGCAGGCGAAGCTGCGGGCATATTTTATTAACATTTTTAAAATATCAAAATAGAAGAGTTGATAATGCCCAGACGCGCGGCTTTTTAATAATACGCGGACAAAAATATATTTAATTATAAACTTCTAGTACATTTTAGCTTAATAAACAATAAATTATTTTATTATTAAACAAATAAATTCCAAGGAAATAGTAAACCCGTCAGTAACAATAATATCTGTACAGCCGACACTTGGCGCGTATTGCGAAGCTTTGTGGTTTCATGATAAATTGTTATCATTATTAATAGTTAAATATATCTATTTGCTATTGTCTTCAAAATTAATGAAAGAGAAAGAGATTAAATCGTTTTTTTTTGCAATGTGTGATCCATGAAAAAAATAACATAATATTCTCCTAATCCAAAAATGTAAACAACCAATTGACTCTATTATTTTTAAATAAATTAATAATTAATAAAGAAAAAAACAAATCTTCTACACTATCTACATATTATATGTATAACTGACGACAGCTTTATTTGTGAGTAAATATATTCTATCGAATCTAAACAGCACTTAGAAGCATCCCACAATATTAAGACTACTTTGTCGCTTTAAAAATATCCATTAGTCTAATAAAGTGCGGATGAATGTCTCAAAGAAAAGATATTAAAACTAACACCGGAGCCCGCTTCGTTGACTGCAAATTAAATCCCCTCCCCTGGGATACCACAAATCGCTTCAAAGTCCGCAAATACCATCTAAAAGCAAACTCGGCAAAATTTCTATTGTCAACGACGGCTTTTAGACTTTATCATGATGAAGGCATTGAAGTTTCTCTTTGCAAAGTCCGACGAACAATATTGACCATTCTATGCAAATTGAATTATTACATTACCCTGTTTTTGGGTTTTGTTGTAATTTCTGGATAATCTCAGTGTTAGAGGGCAGATTTAAATTCAAACGTATTTGGATTAAATGAAACGTTTTGTTATTTATTACATGTAGGTATTTTTGTTTCGTTAATAGAATTGAACAATTCATGTACCTGCATTATATTTTCAAAATATTATACAAGGAATGCCATATAATTATTTAAATAACTGATCAATGAAAACCAAACCAAAAGAACCGAGCCTTTTCTAAACACTTGCTTCTTCCGATTTGAGAGCGTTTTAAACGCTCAAATTAAATTAAAACGATTTTCCAAAAAAAAACAGTATATTTTGTACTAAATAAAAGAGCTACATAAGTACAAATTATTAAATAAAGTACCTATATAATTAAACATTGCGACTCAGTAGAGTTATAGCACGCTATTTTCCTTTCCTTACAATTTTACCATTATATCAATAACTCGAAGGAAAAGTCAAGAAAGTTCCACTTCCGCAAGTTCCTTGCGATCTCAAGAACAGTCATTAACGAAGGAGTACACGATGCAGTGTTACCTATAAATCAATTCGAAGCAGCCTTTCAAAGGTAATGGTTGCGTCGATAATTAATAGATGCTGTTATTTAAGGAAATACATTGAAGAAAGTGTTTCATTCAAATCACCTGGGAATTAATGAGGTTCTAGAACGACGAAGTGAAATAAGATTTACTGCGAGTTTCTTAATATATACGTTGAGCTTTTGAGTTTGATTATAGCGTACCTATATAGCAGTGGATATTTGATGTAAAGTAGAGTATGCTACAAAGTTAATTAACATGTACTTAATTTTACGCAATAAACGAACTTTACGCGAAGGATGATTCTATGAATATTATAATATTATTTAATTCATTGTAATACATGAAATTGGCATGAAAACCACTCGTTCTAGGTCTTACTTTGAAAAATATATTAAACTTTGAAAATACAATTTAAGTAACCAGATTTACAAGCGCGTTTACGTAGTGGGTTCCAAGTACATATAGAATTGAAAATAGTTTGGAAAATCCAAAAGTGCACGCCTCATAATTTTTTTTT
>CAJQZN010040645.1:0-21848 GCA_907164685.1 Colias eurytheme
TGTACTTGATATTCAGTAAAATCGACATTTTACATCGATACATATTAAGTACCTGAATTGCATTACGCAAGGGATGTGCCGCTAATATCGTCATAAACAACCCTAACGACGCTCGATACCGTTTATCAATATCGATAAAGTAGAACTGAATTGCAATTTCGTACAGAAACATCTATTTTGTAGCCCTATTTAGTTAATAATATTATCTGCACATTAACCATTTGAATGGTAGTCGATTTCTAACTAAATAATTTTAATCCGATCATATTACGCGAACAGAAATTGTATTTGAACTCCTTAGGGCCGATTTTTCAATGCTTGGATAAAACTTATCCGTCCAATAAAGTATTACACGATAATTATAAAATGTCACGTAAACTGTCAAATACGGGCAATTTACGTTTTTAAAATGGTACTTTTATATATTATTCGACGAATAAGTTTTATCCAAGCATTGAAAAATCGGCCCTAAATGTGAAAATGTATTACGAACACCAATCCATTCAAAATAATTATATTCACTTAAATATCAGAGCAACACAAATCAACAATCTAATTAGGTATGAATATGTATGATCTTGTATCTCTAAATATTTAAATAATTATTTGTTAGGTTATTAAGAAAATTTAATAGTTACTCTATTCAATTTAATATTCAAATTTCCTGGGATTTTGTGTACATCATACCAATTAATTAATAAAATAATCTTGTTGACCTGGAAGATGCAGACGTGAGTATCATCACGTGAGTATCAAAGGCGTGAACTTTAAATATCCGTTAAGTTTTCTGATTTAGCGCAAATTTCTTAAGTTTTTCGTTTATAAAATCCTTCTGCTGATAATAACAAATAGTTAACATAAATACACAAAAATACTTATCGAAATTGGTCGGTAGTATCGGCAGTGGGTAACTATTTTTTATGAATAATAGGGAATCGATACAAATTTTATCGCTATATCTCTACCTAGCTAAAACTTCACCATAGAGCTTAATATGGACTTTTCAATAAAGAGGTAATGTTGAGTTTAACATTACGTTGCAAGTAAACTAAAGTTAATAAAAATGTGGCTTACTTCGTGCGTTGAACGAAGCGCCGCAGGCGAATTGCATCCCTCAGGACTGAAGTACCTAGTCTTGAGATATGTTGGTAATACGCCTTGTTTACACGCGCATCAACAGTGCTAAAATAAATCTTAATCTTGGCAAAAAATGTTAATCATTAAACTCACATTATTCTGAAAGATCATCAACACAAACAAAAATATGACTGTATACCTATTTCCTACACGTTTACTGTACGATTTGATCGATTTATACGAAAATTATATTTTCTCTTAACTAACTGGCCAGACTAATACAACTCATACTGTGATAACGTTTAGAAGTTTAAGAGGTACGATGAGACAACTTACACTGAAATTTCTAAGCAAGCATTTTCCCTGTTAGAACAACGTTGACGAGCGTGCAGATTATATCAAGCCTACAGCTATGTATGTACTTTGTACACTATAGCAATACCAACAAACGCTTGGTAAGGTCCATCCTGCAGAACGCTAACCCGTTTAGCGCACGAGTCAACAACCCGTAAGCGCTGGGCGCTGGGCATCGCTCAGCGTGTTTATTTTTCAATTGGGCCCGTCAGCGGGCGGACCGTGACGCAGGGCCGCCACACACCGCGCCGACAGATTACACACGCCCTCCCTGCCACTCGATGCTTTATGTAATATTTCGTGTGCAGGGCTTGTCACCACTGCAATCATATCTCCTATTTGGGAATGAAGAATTGCGTAAAATCGCAATTTCTTTACCCAGAACCTTTATATGCCATCTTTACTTTAGACAAACTTATTTCTTCACATAAGTTAATAAAAAAGTCAAACTTTTGCGTGCAAATATTTAAACCGTTTTTGTTACTGATAACTACAGTAGAATTTGAAAAAAAAGTGAAGTAAAGTATCATATTATCATGTCATTCAGTTGATCAGTTGATTTTTGGGTTCGAAAGGTATTACTTGTGTATGTTGTGGCAGCCCTGGCACGTAAACGCCGCGCCGTTCATACGAGGCGTTGAGAACCTACAATTAGGCGCGGGCCAAAAAGATCACAACGTTACATCGCTAATACGCACTTCGCTAACTAGTTACACGCCCAGCCACGGCGCGGTGCGGCCAGCTTTGCGAAACATACTCCATATCTCCACGCCTTAGCGCCCTTTTACGTGGAACCTACGCATTCTGGGCCGAAAGTACTGTAATGATATATTGCAGGGTTAATTTTCACCTAACTTTTCGTAAATTGAACTCTATATTTACAGAAACAAGAATCAGAGAGAAAACACTGCCACGAAGAAGGAATTACACGTTTATAGTTTATTGGCACAGCTTTAGTAGTTATCTTGAAAAATTCACCGAAATTTGCAAGTAAATTTATGTCTCGTCAGCGAGATTGCAGGGGGCGATTGATTAAAATTACGGTCATCGACTTTGACAACGATGCGACATGTTCTTATGCTAATAAATATTATGCATCATGATCGATATCTTGCCTCGGGATATTGTTTGTTATTTTACTTTTCTGCGTGTTTGATCCTGGCTCCGTCGCTTGTAATCGTAAATTCACTCCGTAACATTTACGAAGTCTAATGCCCAATATGCATAATGGTAACTAACAGTAGTTAGCTTTTGGCATTCAACACACGGGGTTATTAAAAATCATCACGTACAAATATAATTACAGAGGCTCACACGCCACGCCGAGGCTCACGTGAAAGGCTATGATTTAAAGTTCTATTTCAAATAAAATATTGTTTTATTGGTACCTACCCACAGTAATAATACTTCTTATTTTGTTCATACGTTTGTTTATGTGGGACTGTAAACGTTCAAACATTTATTAAATTTACGAGGGAAATAAACCGAGAATGAGTATCATTAGCATATTCTCTAACCTTTTATAGCGAAGCACGCGTTTTATTGTTCATTCAAATTCCCCAACAATTTTGATCAAATACCCCTACTACTCTTTATTCGTACGTATGCCTACGTGTTTATTATGACAATCATATTAATTTAATTATAAATATACCTTATTATTCACGTGTGCTACGTATCCGATTGATTAATGAAAAAAGTTATGATGTGAACATGTATTTACTTAAGAGCAGATGAGTTAAGACTTAAGTATAGGTTTAACACGACTGCTAATGGTTTGTTTTGCCATGCAAGTGGTATAAAAATGGCAAACAGTTAGCGGGCAGGCACATCATCTGTATGAGTTACCGTCCCCGTAGACCACACAAGTAGAACACAGTAGCGAGCGTCGCCGCGGGCGCGCACTATCATAACTGTGGTACCTACTTCAAAACATAGTCGAACGGTATCTTTTCTCTTCGAAATTAATGTATTGGTTAGTACCTAAATATTAATTTTTCGGATTAGAAATATTTTTCAAAATTGCGCTTACTGATTTAGTGAGAAAACCGGACGTAAGTAAATATTTGGATTTATAATATTGATGCAGGAGATAATATTACAAGAAGGTGAAATATTATTTTCCAAGTTTCCAATCCAAAGTCTTCCAAGTTTTAAGATTTCTGGTTATTAAGATGATATTTAGATGTTATTTTCCGTTTTTTCTACAGGTTACCAACAAAATGATTAGACGGTTTTCTTTTACCCAATGAAGCTTATCATAATCAAAGTACACTAGGCTGGATATATTGTTGAGTGAGTTCACCAAATACCCGCCGGCCTCTATACGCGCCTGCTACGGATTTATGATCTCCAAACAGCTCGCTTGATCGCGCCTATCCTATGGGCTATGACCTATACTTGAGTTATGTCCTGCAGACTCGAGTCACCATCATGTGGTATATTTTTATAGGAGGTTATAGTTTTACTAGAACACCATGTTAAGTGTGGTAGAGTCGCGAACCATATTTCGTGTTACAACTTCTTGAAGTAAAACAGACAAGGCACCGAAATATCTTTTTTTTTAATTATAAATTATAATTACCTACTAAAAATATTTTTTTGGAATAGGTACCTATGTAAGTATCGATTATTTTCTTTTATAATACTTACCTTGTGATGAGTACGTATTGCTTTTGTTTTTAGTAGCGGGATAAACTTACCTGAAAAGAAGCAACATAAAATTAAATTAGAGCAAAATATGATTAATATTAATATCATTATACATATCTACATGTTTAAACTGTGAATGTACAACCATACAATTATTGAAATATACATAATTAATTTACCACATACTACCTACGTAAAAGATCACGAAGTTTATTTCATCTGATGAGTTCATACATTTCCTATAAGGAGGATTAGTTCAGAAATTAATATTGTTCCGATTAGTCATATTAGAATTTTATTATGTAAACGTATACAGCCATATCGTTACGGTATCGTTATAAATTATAAGACATGAGGTTTGCCGTTCACTAATAATTTGTAAAAAATAATTATTCAGTCAGTCATTCCGTTCTCCATTTATTAAATTAATTATAGATGTATGTGAATCAATAACACAAAATGTTGGTCTAGTTTATTATTGTTGAAGTCCATAATATTATATTAATCGCTATAGTAATTAGTGAGTCAGAACGGTAGAAGTACATTGACTAATATTCCACAACACCAATATAACAAATCAACACGACAACCAACAAAGGCTTTGACCAATTAAACTCGAATTAACTATTCAGCCGTCAAAAACAATTTCGTTGGTCCACTTAAAACTTAAAAGCTCTATGGCCTCAACTAATTTAAGGTTATTCAAAAAAACCTTTATCACGTGGATAACAAGGCTTATTTTTGCCGTTGTTTCGAGTGTGCGTAAATATGGAATTCCACTAGGGCTGGCGTCTTTTAGTTTTTATTCATAATTAAAAATAATGTTCTTAGTTATCATGCCATTCTTCATTATTCCTAAATTGTGAGTCAATTAATTTATATTTATATAAGTATGTAAATGATTGATGATTTGAATATACATAGTTATGTTAAAACTATAATCTATATCTTATTTTAGGCACAACCATCGCATTGACAGTCACGAAATAAATTTTGCATACCTACTTATTGAATAGAAAAACGACCTCTTAATTTATTTGCATCATAATCGGATCATTAGGCCCAAAAGTTTATATCATTTTAAATTACAATATTACTTATGTAGTTAGTTGCCACTGATTAAGCATATAGATATTAGATATAATTAACCGTAAACTTAAAATTTCTAATTTTCAGCCTAATACGCTTGGCAAAAAATCACATTCTATGCTTGCAAATATTCGCAATATTCGGATTCGCAAGCAACCGCAGTTCAAACAGAGATATCCTTGTGGAGACAAGATCCTAAAGCTCTGAAACTCAGCCCTAATGATAAACAAATCACGTTGAAGCCGGTGAAGGCTTGCTTATTGTTTTATAATCACCGTCCCCCTCCTCCCCCCGCTCCCCCCGCGCCCGCCCCGGCGCCCATCACTATTCACTGCTCACAACTCAAGACAAACCAGTCGGGCGCAGCACCCCGCGGCGGTTGGACATTCCTCACTAAGTTTAAAACTACATTTAAATTAATATCTCGGGGATAGCGCCGGGCCAGATACACTTTTGGAACGCATGATTTGTTATTGATTTTTTTCGTTGCTACGACCTAACGTTAACCTTAACCTATGGCTCATGATCCGGAAAGACATGTCAGACTCTTAATTAATTGCAAAATGTTTAAATACTTGCATTATCATGTACATGATGTTTAATATTCTTATTAGATCCATTTGAAGATTTCAGATACGAGCTTCAAGCACAGTTTTCAGTTATGGGTCGTCATATAAGCCAAGGAGATCAGACTAGTTTTTATATAATACCTTCAATTATGAATAGATGTCTACTAATTTCATTCATATACATATGCCTATCCCTAACTTTATCTAGTTCCAAATAACGTGAGGCAAACCGAAATCAAAAATAAAGGAAAAACAATAGATCAAGATCCGTTTGAGAATATGTTAAAACGAGTAATGTTTCTTTTAGATTTTTAAAAGTGAGCAAAGAGAAGGTTGAGAAGGTTATTGACAAATTAAGCTGTGATAAAGCCCCAGGCATAGACAAAATTAGGGTTCAAGATTTAAAATATGTTAAAGAAAAAGTCAGTCCCGTTTTGGCAAATTTTATAAATATGTGTATATCAAATGGAAAATACCCAACAGAATTAAAGAAATCTCTAATTAGGCCAATATACAGGGTGTCCCACTGTTGGTATACTAAGCTCAAAGGAGGTTATAGTTTTGCATACGCTGAGTACGTAAAAAATAATTAAAAAATTCCAAACGCATTTTTTTTTCAAATAGATGAATTCTTAAAACTCTATGTGTACACCCATAACAAGCGAGCCGCCCAACTTTGCCACCAGCACGTGAGCTATCGTTTAAGATTATGTTTTCATAGATAAAATGCTCATATTAGAGAAGCGGTATATGCCGGCTGCGCGAAGCTAGAGAAGAAAACATGGATTTTCAGGAAAAATTTAGCAAAAAATTTTGGATGTAATTTTTTTTTAAAAGTATTTTTTACGTGATCAGTGTATGCAAAACTACAAGTTCCTTCGCGCTTAGTATACCAATAGCGGGACACCCTGTATAAACATGGTAGTCATTTAGATTATTCTAATTACAGACCTATAGCCATCTTGTGCGTAATTAATAAAATTGTAGAAAAAATAATTATTAAACAAATAAGTTCTTTTTTGGAAAGTAATAATGTATTGTCTCAAACATAGCATGGTTTCCGGAAGGGTCGTAGTACTGCGTCGGCTTTAACTGACTTTTCAGATTATGTAAACACAGGGCTTGGCGGTGGGCAGCGGGTCCTGGCACTGTTTATAGATTATAAAAAAGCATTCGACACGCTGGGCCACGAGCAGCTTTTACAGGCTATGGACGAATGTGGGGTAAGGGGGCCAATTAACCAATGGTTCCGAGAATATTTGGCGAATAGAACTTTACGTACCGTCATCAATGGAACGACTGGAGCTGAGATACCTGTGGAGTTAGGAGTCCCGACCGGCTCCGTTTTCGGCCCGGTTGGTTATATTATGCACGTGAACAGCGTGTCGAATGTGGTCAAGAACTGTAGGGTTTGTATGTATGCAGATGACATGTGCCTGCTGCTCGCCGGCAACGACACAGCAGTCATGGTGGACAGAGTACAGAGGGATTTCGAGAACGTGTGTAAGTGGGCACATGACAATGGTATAATTCTCAATATACAAAAAACAAAATGTCTATATATTTATTCACCACACAATAAAAATGCTAAAAATTCAGCTTTTCAAATTAATTTAATAGGCCACACATAGGGATGTAACGATACCGATACCGATACCGATATATCGGCCGATATATCGGCAAGCCGATATATCGGTATCGCCGATAATAAATCAACCGATACCGATATTTTTTTTATTCAATTCTTTCTTTTCTTTTATGTTTTTGCATTGTATTCATTCATATTGTTTTATTTCTGTTTCTGTAATAGTGTTAAGGAAGAGCGGAACCTCCTGACACAAGCATTTTATTTGCTTACTAGGAGTGTTCCAATCACAAATTTGTTTATGTAAAGGAAAGAAAGAAATAATTTTGAATTTTTTTAATTTTTTAACGTGATAACGTTTTTAAAATCGTTTTAGTCGGGTGACATGTTCATAAACTTGTGTCACACCAAAACCTCACGAGCGCGATCGCAGGTATAACGAGAGAGAGACGGACCGATCTCCCGTTTCATCTCGAGCGCTGCCACTGCATTATGTTATCACGTAAACATCTCGATCGTAAACCTACTTTACAAACAACCAATTTTTTTGATATCAAATAATTCAAAAATCTGCGCCCAATGAACGATGCGGGAGGCCGCCCGCGCGTGCGCACTTTGTTTTCTGAAAAAACTCTACCAATTATAGTAAACTTTTATTAGGTACTGATTGTATGTGTATTACTTAAAGTTTAACTGACTTCGTAAAATAATAATACTAAAATAAATAGTTTTGTTGTTTTTTGATTTGGCATTTTTATTTAAAAGAATACGATTAACAGTTGTCTCTGTTAAATGTTGGTAACTTTTTATGCATAATTCACTTTTTATTTTTCTACCAAGCCATCGATATCGGTATCGGTATCGGTATCGCCGATACATTACTACAAATATCGGTATCGGTATCGTATCGGCAAAATCATGTATCGTTACATCCCTAGCCACACATATGAATGTTTTCATAATAATAAAACTAACTGTGTATGTAGTAAGTTGGATGTCGTTGACAATATTAAATATTTGGGGTTGACAATTGATAAACACTTTAATTGGAAATTACATGTAAATTATGTGTGTAATCGTTTGAGATCAGTCTTGGGACAGTTTTACTACCTAAGTCGGATTTTAAATAAACATATTCTGTACGTTGTTTACTATGCACTTGCTGACTCAATAATACGTTATGGACTGAGTTGTTATGGCCTAACTTTTAAAACATACTTAGATCAAATAAAGAACCTACAAGTAAGATTACTTAAGTATCTAGTTCATAAGAAAGTTCGAAAGAAATTTAAAAATAATTATGACAAATTATTTCCCCATTGTAACATCTTACCTGTAAATTATAAGGCTATATATTTAAATGCAATAGACACGTACTATAGTAATGAATTTAAGATTGTTAAACAGTTTAGATTTAATACAAGAGCGTCAAAAGTAAAAAAAATTTATGTACCAATAACAAAAAATTGTTATGACCAGCGATCTCGAAAATATTATATACCAAAAATTTGTAACATGTACCCGATTTTACTAGACGATAATAAATTAAAAATAGGATCTGTAAAGAGTAAATTAAAAAAATACATTTTGTCAAATATCTAGTATTAGCTTTCCGCCCGCGGCTTCGCCCGCGTTGGCTGAAACTTAACATAAAATAGATTATTTATATTATACTGAAGCCTTCATCTTGTCGAATCACTCTAACAGAAAAAAAAAACTGCATCAAAATCAGTTATGTACTTAGTTTTGTAGATTTAAGCATACATAGGTACAGAGAAATGTGACTTTGTTTTATACTATGTAAACTTTGTTTTATACTATGTATGTCATTTATAGCGGTATTTAAGTGTTTGTTTATCAACTAACTAATTTGGCAATGTATAACCTAGGTTAATCTATAATAAGTAGGAGCGCAACGCCAACAAACTGTTTTACAGTTTGGCGAAAATTTGTAAAGGTTATATAGTGTTACTAAATGGTAAATTAATAAAATAAAAAAAAAAAAGAACATTCGTCTGCGCGGCGTTTAACCCGGTCCCTATTTGCATAAGGGCCTGCACATTCAACTGTCGCCCTTATCTCGACATCGGACCATCTGTTGGTCACCCATCAATCGACTGTACTTATTTAAATTCGCATCACTAATGGGACATTTAAATAATGTCGTCGGGACGTCAAACAGACGGAACATTTTTTCGCTTCACTAATCGCGAATGTTTTACTAGTTTTATTTTTTGAATTTTTATTAGTTATTATAATATTATGTGTTTGGAAGGTTTTGAATGTTATTGTGATTCATCATTCGAAAAACACTTAATTTATTTTTAATTTATTTAAGAAATAAAATGACCAACTTTAAGGAATCATATTCTTTTAAGCGATCTTAAAATTTGAAACGTCTCATAAAAATAAAGTTAAACCAATAATGCGGTTTAATAAGCTGCAACCGAGATATAACAAGCACTTAAAAAGCGTATAAATCTTTGGGATGCTCTTATCTGCAAAATAAAACCCACACCTGAGCTTATCTTCGCTATAAAACACCTCGCGTTTTGGGAACCATCGTTAGGGCCAGAAGGGTCAAGGAACCGATCTATACTATATATTATATGTGTCATATTATTTCACAAATTATTATAAGGCTACTTAATTTAATAAAATACTAAGCTCTATTAGTTTATAGGTTATATCCTACACGATTCTACATCATTGTAGAGCACGGTTGTCAAGTGGCAGCCCCGCACCTGCTGTAGGTACGAGCTACGAAAGGTCAATACGGGCGCTATCACAAATCCAATAAATTCAACATTTACGACCCCAATTTAAAGGTGAACTGTACTCTAATTTAATTATCATAAAACTTCCACAGATAACCTAACACGTTATTAACGCAAATGCAAATAGGAAGCAATTATATTTTAAAACTTCCACAAAAAGTGTAATAAAGATAACGAAAATATCAAATAGACAGCTTTATCATTTTTGTTGAAATTTCGACTGTGAGCCACTGGCGATAGTGCAGGTGTCTACACATACATACTCATATTATTGTAAAATGTAAATCTACATTTAAGACCACAAAAAGAAATAAGATAAGACAACAGTACTTTTTCACACCTAACGCAAGTATAATGTTAGTTTATAGTTTAATACCATTTTTAATTGCGTAATACAACTATATAATAAAATTCTGTATTTTACGAGTCTTTTATTGTTTGCGTCATTAAGTTGGTGATTATAGTTTTACTAGCTGCTCCACGCGGTTTCACCCCCGTGGCTCCACCCCTGTTGGTCGTAGCGTGATGATATATAGCCTATAACCTTCCTCTATAAATGGGCTATCTAACACCGAAAGAATTTTTCAAATCGGACCAGTAGTTCCCGAGATTAGCGCGTTCAAACAAACAAACAAACTCTTCAGCTTTATAATATTAGTATAGATATGTAAGGGCGTGGATTGCTCCTCTATAAATGAAAAAATAAACAATTACATTTGTTTTATTTCATCTTAGCGTGTAAGTGATAAAAATTGCAAAGTACACATTCCTAAGGTAGGTACTGTAAAAACAATTATCTTGTAGATGTATTAACATCATAAAACATCGAAACCTATGTTTATTTTAATTATAAATTCAGCGTTTACCCGAAGCAGTTCCAGTTCGCTAACAAGACGCGAGTTTAACAGCCGGCAATAAAGGCTTTGCGTTTTATTGGATGTTTACGGGCGGGAGACGAGACGGCCACTTACAGCAATTACACAATAATACAATAACAATTAGTTGAGTCACTCCCTGATTGATGGTATATTACACCTTACAAGTGCCAAAAGTGTTTCGAGTGAAAGAAATTATGAGATTTATTATACTACATTGGTAATAACTAGTAACTACAATAATTATTGAAATTCGTCACCTAGAGAATTAATAGGTCTTAAGCAGTATTCAAGTCGAATTCGAAAACCAACATTCGGACCCACTACGAGTGATAAATATATCCACAACCGTATATTATTTTCATTGGATCATTATAACTGAAGTGTTTACCGAGGGCACCGAGGCTATGAAAAGGTTCATATTAATTGTGTGAAAGGACATCGGATAACAATTAATTGCCAGATACACATTAAATAAAGAACCCTTTCATTCCCCGTTGTAATTAAGTAAATGTATGTCCGTACACGAGAAGTATTTTAGTCGTCACACACCTGTTACCATTTATATCAATTTAAACGACAATTATCACTTTGGATAAAAACTTATCGTCATCCGATAATTATTAGCAAATTAATACTGAATTAACAGCTATTTTTTTAACTATGGCACGTTAATCGCTTTATGAATTTTTTATATTAAGTTGCACTGAGCAATTTTACGAACGTGTACAAAAATATAATGAAATATAACTCATTACTTTTTATGTATTATGTGCGCCTACAGTGGTGTGGTTAGTGCTAACCAAATATGCATGGAAACTAGTTTCTTCACGAATGAATACTAATTGCTAAATACCTACTAGCAAGTGAAATTCCTAACGACAGGGAAAATGGTATTTGAGTTTTTTCTTCCTATACCTACATATACCTAAAGGTAATGCTTGGCAAAATAGTAATTAATATCTACAAGTAGTATCATTAACTATCGCAATAGCAGTTTCACGTTAATCAACAAGGAGCGGCAATTACACTAATTTTTCCATCGCACGAAAGGAAACCTACTATCAGTTCGGCGTCTTAATGCAAATGAAGAGATAGTCAGTGCAGAACTTCAAAAGTATTCGCGTACAGGGCTGTAAATCGAGCCCGCGATAAGATACATATTATATATAAATATGCGAATAAACCCTTTTAACCGAACGCGGCTATCTCGCTAACTGCCCCAACGGCCGATAAGCGCCAAACCGCTACAGACTTAACACTGTTTTTTGCATTATTGCATATATTCATTTGATAAAATATGTAACGTACGATATTAAAAACGGATTTTATGGCCGTTTATCTGCGATGAAGTTAGTAAAAATTTATGTAATACGAGCCAAAGGGCGAACAAAATTAACACCGTTGCAGCAATTAGCGCATCTAAAGATAAATAAATTTCGAACTCAAGTTTTTCAGGAAACCATTTACTCTCTAGTCTCTACATATTGTATTCATAAACATGATTTCGGTATGCAAGTATGCTATGGTATTCTACCAATTGTACAATGTCCATGAGACTTCAAGATAACGATGAACAAGAGATCAGCGGCAGCTCTGCGGCTCTACAATCGACGTCACCTCACTTTACATATAAATTACCAAACCAACAGCGCAACCTGCCACTGGCGAAACGAGAGGATTTGTTTTTAAATCTGTCACTCATACTTCTTATGGAGACGTATGCACGTAATGTTCCACTTCGATACACTTGTTTTGTTGAGACAAAAAAATATCATTAATTTAAAAATATAATGTTAGGTACCAATTGCGATCTTTTTCTATTTTGGTCGGTAGAATACTGGTAAAAAAAAACAAAAAGGCAGAAATATCAGAGGAGAAATGAAAAGGCCGACCTATAAAACTCAAATAAAGATAATATGACCCATGATAACAGAATGCTCATTTCTAAGATAGCAAGTGCCCAGAGTAGGTACCGGTAGCCGTTTCTAATAATGAATAATGAGATATGAGGAACGCTATAACTGATAAATAGTAATAAATGAGCGTAGCACCGATCGGCTTATGCTGGCCTGGTACTAAGAGCATTAAATAGACACGTCTAATTAAAACCCTGATTGATTCTGCGGCAAATACAGAAGCTACAGAGCTACGAGTTAATATCGGTTTCCGTTTTAAGCGTGATTACCTTTTGAGTAACGTAAACGCATTACTCAACGTCGATATTTAACATACGTTTTATAAGCATGAAATTAAGCATCGTAAGTGATTCAAAAATGGCACGGTTCTTTAAAAGTATTTATCAATCAAATATGTGTATGTTTGAATACAGTACTTTATACATGCCTACGGTTATTCGCCAAAACTTTAAACATCGCAAGTTTTTCACGACATTTTGATAAATCTACTTTAGAAATGCGAATTAATGTTGGACAAATAGCGTCAAATGGAGGTTGCAAGTGCAAGCGAGAAAGGAAAGTTAGTTGCGCGTAGAAAACGTCTGTTCCTCTACAATTTCCAAATGGGCGCAGAGATAATATACGAGACAAGTAAATGGGTTGCATTGAATGACACCAGGGCGTCATAGCCGGACAGGAGGTGTTTAGGCTGGTTAGCGCGGACCACCCGCACGCGCCCCGCGGCGGCCACGCGCGAGCCTGCCGAGAGCCAAGAACCGAGGAAATTGCCCACCAACGGTACCCGCTGTGATATGATTGCCCAGTACTTTCTTTCGTCCTTTTAAGTAGCATAACGGTAATGTCGTCGATGCTATGAGAGAGTAGTAATTTCAATACGAAATACCCTGTAGAGCATTTACTGAATATTTAGGAATATTCCACCATATAAAAATGATTGTAACATAAGCCATAAACAATATTATATGATATGTTTTAAATAGGAGTATTTCAATATAAGTTATTCATTTTGTGCGGCACTTTTTATGCACTTCTTTACCTACATAATTTAAAAAACACGACTTATCTCAATCTATGAAGCACATCATACAGTGAGTGTGCTGTGTCCAGTAAAAAAGTAGATTATACTGGGATTACAAATTACTTCTCGTAATTAGATCTAGCATAAGCCTAATCCGAGCTAATTCCTGCCAAGTACTCGTGCATGTAAATGTTATAAACGGCACAACGCTAACATTACGGAACATAGCGCATTCCTGGAAGCGGCCACCCGGGGCCACGCGCAGGAATGCCTCAAATTAACTTTTCCCATATGATAGATATCGCTTCCAGGAACATTAGGCATTAATTCCATGTAGCCGACTTGCGCTTTCCCCTCACGTATCGAGATGACTTTATTTTAATATTGCACGCTTGTATTTTATCGGCCATTGTTTTTTCTGGCAACTCTACGTGATCTAACGCTGGCGCCTATTTTAAATACATATTTTAGGGACTGTTGGATGCATTCAAATGACCGATCCATATTTCACACAAGTTTCATTGAACTGATACTAAAATAACAAAATATATTCTCCAACTGTTTATTTCATAAGTATTTTGTCGTAATAAATATTACTGAAATCGTAAATTCATTTCGGTACTATTTCTCAAACTCCCAATAATAATAAGGTCACCTATGAGCATGTTTTAATTTTTTTTTAAAGTTTAGTAACATTAGGTATAAGTTTTCTGCTTTCCTTTTCATAAGACCATACATTTGTCAATTACCAGAAGTCAATTGAGAGAGGAGACAAAAGTTACACACTAAATATGAGTAACGACCATTATTTATATTCAATGAGTAGGTAATCTGTAAAATGAATTTATATCATACACGAGCACCTATGCACAGAAAATCCCACAAGAGTGCGAATTGTGGGCATCTCACGATGCACTTGTAATTCTGCATGAAAGCGACACTTGAGAGCTTCGGTGTGAATTTACTGCTTTTGTATGAAACGCCGCTTTTTGCGCAGCTTTATGGGCTACCGGAATTCTACATTACTGACACGACTTGCATCCTAATATTTGCAGTGTTTAAAAGTGAGCGTCGAGCGCGGACTGTCGCTACATACTTATGAAAAAGCAAGCGACCCGACTCCTTTGTCCTGAGCGGGTTTCTTTACATTTATATTGAAGTTTAAACTCTTCATAATACATAATAGTTAACACCTGTGACTCGCGTAATTGAAGAAAAAATAACATGGTAAAATTTTCGTTTTAGTTCCACCATTTGCGGGTAATTTATGCCGAATACAGCTGAAATTGAAGAGTCATCCTTATTGTACATATACCATTGACACGATTCCAATGGTACGAAGCTATGACACGTCACCAGTTACCACATAGAGCACAAGTTCGCAAGTGGGCCAGCGTGTTCCAGTGTCACTATCACGCGAGTGTCAAACTTACAAACATTTGTTACGCTTTTTTATCGCTTATATTCACGATTCTCTCGAGTCTCGCACGACACGCTCGTGAGAAAAGTATCACATGTCCTTACAGTTTAACATAAATAAAGAACGGTAGAAGCTTTTGATAGTCGAACAATGTAATAAATCAAGGAAGATATACAATTACATTTACAATTTAGTACATAATATATTAAAGTGTTGTCTTTGATGAATGATAGAAGTTTAAGTAAAGAGTGCCGAATTTGACGTAAAATAACTTAGTGACGAAAATATAACATTGAATACGAGCACATTCGATGTTTAATTCAAGATGCAGTGACACCGGAATATCTCACGTGATTCTTAGAACATCGGAAAGTAGATGAAAACGAGCATAAATTAGTGAAATCACTCCCGCGAGACCAACCGCGACGCGACTTCCTCCCTAACCAAAAACACATGAGCATTAAGTAGGAATCTCCTTTTTTCACATAGGGCTTCAATTAAGCGGTTCCGCCCTCCCGTTAGCACTGCGGCAATTAGGGCTTCGACGGCGCCCCCGGGGTCAGCCACATACCTCGCGTGCTCGTCTCCCGCGCCGGTATGCCGCCCTGGTAATTATGCTTAAATACGACTGACTAATTTTAGCTGATTGATTAATGTTTATTTACAGAAAAACAAACACCCGGCAAACTAAAATTTAAAATCACCGAAACCATTGAATAATTTAAGCAAATCATCACATTCATTGAATTTAATTATTATTTACATGTTAAATTAATAAATAAAAATCAACAGCCTTATCACAAAACTCGTTGTAATATAATATTATATTTGAGGTCTCGTTAATACTAAAAGAAAATCAAGATAATCGAATCATCTTAGAACACCGGGTAGTGATGGGAAACATGCATTATCGATATCGATAAGCCGGCAGATAACAATAGTCGACGGGGGGTTATCGCGAACGCATCTGGCGCCTAAATTCCTGCGTGTAACGTACACCGGGCACCGGCGAATAGGAAGGGCCTCTGACAGACAGACGCGGACGGGATAACGAGACCGTTTCGGCTAGAATATTGTGGACTCTGTGTCTAGCAGGTGTACGATATTCAAAAATAAACATTCTAATGGCAACTGCAATATCCACTCAAGTTTCTTGCAAGTCCAGATTAAACATAAAATATTATATCAGGATAAATGGACACTGATTATTTCCGTTCATTCTTAACAAATATTTATCGCATGACATATCCATATAATACACATAACAAATCATTCAATTGTTATCATTGTTTGAAATCAAATATCTAAAATAATGCAGAAACGACAGGTAGGCACCGTGCACCAGCCTTCGGACATAAAAACAAGAAGAAACTTCCTACGGGCGGGCTTTAGGTGAAAATGAACCTTTTACGGTGGCAATAGAATAGATAGTTGTGTTGCTGCGCGGCACCAATAAATCTTATGTCACGATGACACGTGTCAGGTAGACCGGGAGCTGTCAGAGTGACGTAATGTGTTTATTTATGACGGGCGCGGCGCTCGCGCTGACATGGGAACGGCCCGGAGCCGGCGATCCTACGACGCTATGGGGAATCACTTATTGAGACCATATTTCAGCTCATTAAATGGAGCATGTAAAAATGATACTTAATTGCCGCTCGACTGATAAGCTAATGGATCGATTATAATTTGTTCCAGATTTTGGACACATTAAGTTAAAGTTTTATTAAAGAATCTGTTCATATTATAGAACCGTATTTTTCGAAGAAAAAAATGATAACGAAATAATAAAATTTGAATATTCCATACTAACTACAAAGTGTATTCCACATGACTACATAATAAATTGTTTAATTGTTTAAATTGTTTAATTGTTTAATTTTGTAGCTACCTAGAACATGTTAGAGTATACTAAGCAGGAATGAAATTTCGATACCTAATAAATAGATTAACAATAATCAACAAGAAAAAAATACGCTCTACAATAGGAAAAAATCCAAATAGAAGCAAGAACATAGTTGGAATTCCTGCGGCTCTCCCGTCCCGCTCGCTCCACCGTAAACACGATACACTTAATTAAAACCCTGCATTAGCATAAACAAATAAAATGCCCCATTACGAATTCAATTTACAATCTTTGAAATCGTTTGAATTAGTCGCAGTAAATAATACTTCGGATACAGATCGTATAATAACCGACCGCTTTAAAACATGAGGTTTAGCGATTTCGTCCGCGGCGAAAACAATAAAATCATCTTCAACAGAACCGTAGAACATCGCATTACTTGTTACGACTGTACATCGGATACTTAATGCAATAATTATAACTTAACGCTCCGCTTATTTTAGAATTTTAATATGTAGTGACTTCTATAAAACTGGTCGCGGGCAATATTCGCTGCAAGCTGTAACTTGAGACGGTTCGAAACGAAAATCTTTCTGACCGCGAAGAGCAATGAATTCATTATACTTGACAGATGAGCAAACATTGCCCTGAGCTACACATTTCTAATTTCTCATAATAATATTTGCATAATAATTTTAGTCGTATCAATGACCTAATTAAAAAACGACTGAAAAGACCATAGAGTTAATTATTAGGCACATTTTGCATTATAAGACTTGGTCTTCGATAAATAAAAACTACACCAGCGGATCATGAATATGGATTGTGTTTATCATTTAGGTACCATGATAAATAGTTTTACACATAAATTAATATTAATCCTCACATTAGTACATAATTATTATTAAACTTATAAATAATAGACTCAATTTAAGTTCGAAAGCTTAAATGTGTTTACTTTGTAATTTATAATTAAATTGCATGTAATCAACGAGAAAATGATACCAATCTGGATATAATGACTCGGTCAGCGCAGCAAATAAAGACTGTTTACATAAATAAAGCACATTATAGTTTGTCAAAATAAACCAGCAACTATTAATGAATTCCCATAAAGTTTAGCAAGTGCACGACGTAGGATAGCATAATGTTTAATTTGGGAAGGCTTAATGATCGCAAGTACACGTAAGTACGCCTCGTTATCGGACAGTACGAGCGCGAGCGTATAAACGGTACAAACCGAGCGCGCAGCGGGGCGCCGCGCCCGCGCCACACAACCGAACAACTCTAGTGTTGTACCCAGACGATACTTTATACGATTGAATATTATATTATGCATTATGATTCAGTCATGAAGGTAACAAGTTAACGTATCAAATGCTGGCACTTAAACATAACTTATTGTTTATTGATGAAGATACAAGCGTGCGAAATTTCCTGGTATTCCTTCTTATAAAGTTTTATGTAACAATATCTGTACCCATATTATAATACTGAATGTTTGTTTTTAATCTCAGAAAATATTGGTTCGAATTATTGAGAGTTTAATTTTCGTGTATGATGTTAATTTATCGAGGAAGCACGGGGCAAAACTAGTGTTCTATGTATTATAAGTAAATCAGAACAGTAAATAAACAATGCTCAAATGCTACCATTTTTAACTTGTTAATAAATATAGAAGCGTGCGAAAATTCTTTGTATTCTTATTTCTTACATATACAGGTTTTTTGTATGATAATTTAAATAGGTAGTGGGTATAATATTTAACCTATTGTTTCTGTGAGTGATTGCGTTATGAATATTTATTGGTCTATAAGAACTCGTTTTATATATGGTTAAAAATAATTACACATGATAGATTACAATCAAATAGACAATTCATGTTACTAAAAAAATATTACAATACCTAATTTGAGTTTAATGAGCTGCTAGAGACAGGCTAATTCGAATAATTAGCATAACAGACCAAGTAATTTTGCAGATGAAAAATAGAACACACGTTAAAAAATTATTATAAAACTTATGTAAGTATATTGATTTAAAACTTCTTTAGCCAATTAAACAAGTGAAATACTTTTAGCAGATTATATACCTTATAATGTAGTTACTTTTTTTGTTGATACATATATGAATAATATTGTAAATTAACCGATAAGTTGTCCAGCATCCCTATAGTGGCGCCACGTGGGCCAGCGCGCCGCGGGGCTTCATTGTTCGTCCTTAAACTGCCTCATATTCGGTTACCGGCTATATTACACGCCTATACGTATCCATATCACCTCAACAACATTAACGTCCTCACTGCCAAAGTATATGCAAACGAACTTACGCGCTAACACCTTTTTATAACATCTATTTTACATTGCCCCTGCTAGTGCCCTTACGCCGAACGTAGTTGACGTGGTAAAGGATATAATTCCCATTTTACTACTCTTGAACAAACAAGAAACAACGATAAATTACTGGACAAAGATCCACGTCACACCTTATTTGAAATCAGTTTTGTCATACCACTGTGTTTCTTTTATAAATAAAATTATATTATAATAGCGTTCACAAAAACTTAATTTATATAGCAATAAAGTAGACGATTTATTGTAAAATTTTATTAATAAGCTGTATAATAAATGTTAGTATCGTTAACAGCTAGCTCGAGTGTATGTCGAAGGATACAAGCGATTGATTTATGTCCTGCTAACTTATTACCGCGACGTCACCTGCGTTCAAATAAATTAAATTTAAATATTTATGTCTGACACAACATAGTTACGCAACTTGAAAGTTATGAACTAGGTCCTGCGCAAAATAGTATGTATTTAATTTTAAAATTCAAATTCATTATTACGAATATGCCAATATCTGATATACCTACGGCACAACTGTGAATAAAGTCGTTTAATTTGGTTTATTGCCTAAAATTAACATAATCAAGACACGAGTCACGGGCAATATCGTTTTTAGCTATAATATTTCAATAATAATTACTTACGTGCATTAAATTATTTCCTAAAAATTCGTTTATATATTGATTTTGTGAGATGGATATTCAGGTATATCAGATATGCAAAACTAGTAATCACAAACTGAATAATGCTCTATCCTTACCATTGGTACATTAATAAAGTGATATCAACTATAAAATGATGTTTTTGTTAACGAAAACTGAATCATCGGTACTCAATATCCTCATCCAATGTAAAATGAACCTTAACACCAAACAATAAAGTTCAAAATGCCACCACATCTTCCCTACACACTACAGTATATCTACACTAGCACGCACCTCCGGGTCCGCCTTCTTGTAGTCGGGGTCGTCCTCGTCCACCTCGAAGTACAGCTCGGTGGAGGTGAGCGACAGCGTGCCGCCCGCCACCACGCCGCCCGCTACCAACCTCGCGGGGGTACTCATGTTCACTGGCCCTGGTACCAAAGTAACCATTACATACATAAATTTACTATTTTTTATATCAATTGAATGCCATAAAACATTAAATATCATAAAAGAGAGCGTGTGTGCCGAGCACACGTGTCAGAAGTGAAACTTCTTTGGCAAGATTCAATGATACCAAGATCGTCGCCTTTAACCAAGATGTGACGGTATTGTCATGACGTGCCTTGAAATTTTACTCTCAACGCGCTTAGGAAGTTTCACTTGAATAAATATACAGTTTCACATCTTCTAGACATGTACTGTGTATCGTAACTGACAGATAAAACGACAAATAATGTAGTAAGAACGGAGGAGTTAACAGAAATAAGAACAAGTCGTAACACTTTGCCTAAACCTATCGAGCAGAAGCAGTTACGAATAATTGCAATACGCAACACATCACTTGCTTAAAGCTTATCTGCAGACTGCAGTACATAGAGTTGCTTATCGATATTAGTTATGTATGTTTGAGTTTCTGTTAATTCACGTCCACTACAAAATGCAAGTTTTAGTTTGTTTTTTAAAATAAAGACATTTAATGAATCATACTATACTCTATATCATACAACACATAATATTCAACAGATAATATTAATGGATAAACCATGTCAAATGCTATAGAAAGCACATTGATGTACATTATTACAAGATTATGTTACAGATCATAACAAAGATAAGTAGAGTGAGATTTTATTATGCACAATGATACAATACATAGTTCATATAATTTTATGAATGTTATAAAAATAGATTTTTTAATTCGAATGTGTATTTTTTTCTGAATGGTAAAAAACCATGTATTTTATAAATACAAAGGTAAAATTATTTTGTGTCCAGACGTGAAAATGTTGCGCCTAATTATATTAAGGAGCAATAACGCTCGGATGCGGCTGTGAATTACAAAAAACCAGGATTGAAAATGTTAATAAACTGTAGTAATCAATCCAACACAGAATTAGAAAGAAAGAAAATAATATACATATTACAATTTATTATGACGCTAATAATAAGTATTTTAAAAACGAAAGATGGTTTGTATTTATAATGTGACCAATAACTATTTCTCTACAACCTACTAATTAAAAGGCGAAGCTAAATTTTAGTTCTTATTGTGTGTGTGTGTGATAGTGTAAAATGTGTCAATATTATTTTTGAGTGTGGACCGCGAGGATATACGACGTCCCTGCGAATAATTCTCTTATTATATACCTGTTATTATTTTTTGAAGTGAAAACTT
>CAJQZN010040645.1:26848-46482 GCA_907164685.1 Colias eurytheme
CCATAACAGAACCCTAAAAAAACTGAACAGAAATATGTGCATTGTTTATTACTACTTTGTTGTTGGATTATTTCCCCGTAGGAATCTATTTTAGAGATGAAGTACATCACACTTCAAAACTAATGTCGAGGCACGATTTTTGTCAAAACATAACAGTTCATCGATAAAACTAATACGGACCTGGTGCAGATGTCTCTGTGCGGCTTGAAGACTTCTATTCTGCAGTCTCTGCACGTGGTGCTCACTGCGTAGTTGAATTTGTTTCTCTATTTCTGGAAAGAACATTATTTTCATTTATTCTCGAATTCAAAACATTCCCTTAACAAACAGATTTAGATTAATACAAAATATAAATATTTTTACCTTCATGATCCCTTCCCCTTCCCGTAATAGTGGCCGGACCTCTTTCACCCTCCTCATTTAAATTCACGTCTGTCCATGATTCGTCATTGCTCACCTGAAAAATATAGCACAATACTATACAGTCGATATTGATTGATGTTGATGATGAAAATTTTCATCACTTAGTAGCATAGTTTTTGAGGAAAAATCTTTCGACAGTTCTGCTATTTATAAATTTGTGAAAATATTACTTACAGGAAGTTTATTATCATCCATTGCAATTTCACTAGAGGTCTCTGGGTCGTTATTGGTGGTCTCTGTTGAGTTCAAGTGGAACGAGCCGGCGTCTTCGATCGAGTCCACGCTCTGCGGACACGGTTTCAACATCTTAGCATTTAAGATAACTTAAAATAGAGATAATGTATTTAATTTCATGACGTTACGATAAAACATGATTTTAATGAAAATACATACATAGTTATATTTACATTTTGCATATCAAATCCAAATATAGATTAGGATTCAATAAATAATCACAAGATTAAAACTTATTGTTATTGAAGAAGAATAAGGAAACAGTGGGGGGTGTTCACATGCAAACAAGACAAAAGTGGGGGGTGACAGCAAGCAAAGCTACACAACATACAGACACATTACACATGCTATAAACAAAATGTCTCGTCGCATTCATATTTATTTTTCCATACTTACAACTTGTTTGATATATCCGAATGTATAACAAGATCCTGCTATGGTAAATATTTTTGTTTTGAGGCTCATATACACTATCCTTAATATGTATTGAATATTCCTAATGATGCGGATTATTTTCAATTAATTGACTTAATTATTTGATATGTTCAGATTTATTAGTAAAATCATCAACAGTGAGTTTAAGATATGCATTATTATAATAAAATCAAAAATGTACACATTGAGTGTCTCGTGTATTCACATTTGTAATTTCACTTTGTGTACTTAAAAAATACTTATTATAGTGCTGTGCTAGCTTGTTTATTGTCTTATTTGTGTGAGCGTAGCGTTAGCGTTCTCAGTGTTACTTTACATTTGAAACAGTTTAGTGTTTGTGACTTAAGCTCGTGTTTGTGTTTCGTATTGGAACTGGAAAGCTTTTTTATTATATATTTACAATACAGTATTAGGCTTCCAGAACCAATTGTTATTGTGAGGTGTTGTTAACACACAGGGTATCGTAACGTTTACAAACCAACTTCACCACGGACACCGTGATCCCCGATAATGTTTTGGACCTCGAGCTGGGAGGCTTACAACAGGACAATAAGATACGTTTAGTTAAACTTTTCCACATTGAGAAGTTAAAGGTTTCAGATTCCACACTGTTAGTGCTAAGGATTCACTGCAATGAGACCCGTTTGTTTGATTTAAATTAAAGAGAATTAAGATGTTACTGGATACAAATTGAAATTGACGTCGGGCCTGACTGCAGCGAATATTCTAAGTAAACATCGAAGGAGTTAGAAGGACGACAAAGTCGCAGAAACTAATAGAGGAGCAGAGCTGGCGCGTCCCAGTCAACTAACCTTGGGTTTGCTCTGCTTCAGCCGGAGGCTCGACTTGAACAGCGGCTCCTCTTTCTCCGAGGCCGGCGAAACTTCTAGAGTTTTCTTTTCGCTAGCGTTCGGCTTCAGTTCGTCCGTGCTCGTCTCAATTTTGGCCACGCTCTCTTCCCCCTCCTTCAGTATACAAATGCGACAGCAAAATAACAACGGATGTAAGAAGCGTCAACAAAGACCACATATACGTATTCTAAACACTCCAGCGACAACCAAAACCGACGAGTCAACAGCAAATGAAAATTGCTACGAAAATATGATAATCGTGATATATTCACGGTTAACTGAGTACGCATGCATTAACTATCTCCTAAAACTAACTAAGAGAATGGATGTCAAGTTCTACTATTTACTAGGAATCAGACTTATTTTAAAAAGTTAAAGGCATGCTAAAATCTTTCATTTAAATCTATTTGATAAAGTAGAGTCATGACAAAAATATTGACAATGGATAGAAATAGAATGGTATGTAATGATATCTATAGATATTCCCATTAATTTATTATTACATTACATCTAATTATAACATAGACAAAAATACTATGTACTTATAAATACAAAAATTACAAACTCTTCAAAAGGGGGTAATAAATTGTACAAAACAATGATCAATGTTCACCCATGCGGTTTAAAATGATGAACAATCCCAAGCGAAAAGGGCACACGTAATTTACCTTCATGGAGGGCGAGTCTAGCTCATTGATGGTGGAGTTGTTCTCATCCACTACTATCATCGCGTACTCCACGTCGTCCCCGTTGTGATCTATGGAGAGAATGCTTTAGTAAGTGAATAACGAAGCGCACCTCAGTGACAAGCGGCCACAAAGCGGAAACAAACATAATCACTCATCCAATACATCAACTGATGCACATTCAACCTTATAAACAGCAACTTAAAACCTTAAACTTAAACCCTTTAGCGATCTACTTCATCTATTTTAAAGTTATTGCTAAGAATAAAGTATGAATTATTTGTAAAAGCTACATTAAAGTACTGTTTAACATTCATTATAGGTCTAAAGACTACGACTACAATATCATGACAAAAATTAAACATTCAATGAACTTGACATGATAACTACTTGTTGAATACTAAATGATGTTGCAAATAATAAATAATAAAATAAAAATTACAGCAATGCTCAGGCAGTGTAATCTACGCCACCTTCTCTCTCCAGGGCGTATATCTTTTATGATAATCTGTATTTATTGGTTTTGTTATAAATATCAGAATGATGCCCTGTGAGATAAAGTGACGTCACGCAAACATCGACCACATTTATTAGTATCGTGAGGAGGGCGTTCGCATCGTTTGGAAATTTAATCGTCTCATGATAAAAATTATAAGATATCCACGCGAACACGAAAAAGAAACGAACAACTAAAGCGTGAAGCGATACCGAAGCTTACTTTAGCATTCTTTTTCGTGTATCCTTAAAATCGATAACGTTATATCTGTTCGAATACATAATGATCGAACGAATTGAATTTACAGTTTCGTAACAGATAGTATGTCACGGGCGTACATATGAAAATGCGTTTATGAAGAAACTCAATACGTTTCGAGTATAATTCGAACGAGACGTGTCTGTATGTGAGATGCGAACGCTCGGGGCCGCGTTTACCTGCGTGCGCGTGCGCGTGCGCGTGCGCGCGGTAACTAGCGATGCGAGCGTGCGCGAGCGCGTGCGAGTTAGTGAGGTGCTGCCCGCATTCCAGCTTGCAGTGCGAGTGGCGGCTCGGGTGCCCACCGGGCAGGAACTGCGGGTACACGTGGTGCGACCACTGCGGGAACAGCGGCCGCGACCCTGCGCCCCCAACCCCACCAGACCCCAGGCAACGAGGATACAATGAGGGGACAGGGGCACACGTACAGATTATCCCCGTTATAGGAGAGGGCGACGTTTTGAAAATTTACCGTGAAGAAATGCGAAATTGCAGTTGCGAGTGCGAGGCGGAGTAATTCCGTTTATAAGTGGAGATAGATGTTGAAAGTCAAGAAAGCGGAAGCGAAGCGCGTTTTGTTGTGTGTTTAAAAGAACAGAATACAAAAGTTTAAGAATATTATCGAAATGGAAAAGAAGCGGAGTATCATAAAGACGATTGATAATCGAGTAGAACAAAGAGGAAACGGGTCGTGGAGATTTAATCCGTGTAGATTACAGTTCAAATGAGTGTGTGTGTGGTGCAATGCGTCGATGTGTGAGCATCGCAGCGAGTGTGAATAAAACGTAGTTTTTACCAGTGTCCCATTCGTGACGCGAGTTCAAGCGGCGTGTAAAAGAGGAAAAATGATATGTCAGATATACGACTCTCGAGGCTGATCGGTTTGTGGTCGGTCACAAGCAGAAATTTATCGCAGTGAAACTAAAAGAAATGATAATGACATTATGTTGTATCATTTCAACTTCTGGCCGACGATATAAAATAATATTTGTCTCTCTCGTCACCTAACCTAAGATATAAATTATGAATGTGCAATTAAGCTTATAAAGAAGCAAAATAATGGAACTATAGCAATATGAAGATAATGATTTATATTAGATCGTGACTTAATGAATAACTATATAATCAATACATATAATAAAATTCTAGAAAAGTGGTGTCTGTACAATGAAAATATGTAAAAAAAAATTAGCAGGGGTTATTACTAAATCGATCCCAAACCCAAAACTGTCGTTAAAAAATTTTTTGTCTGTTTGTCTGTTTGTCTGTTTGTCGGTTTGTCTGTTTGTCTGTATGTTTGAACACGCTAATCTCAGAATCGGCTTATCCGATTTAAATGCAGTTTTCACTAATATATTGTGGTAAGCTTCATTTAACATTTAGTGTTTATTTCATGTCAATCGGTTCATAAATAAAAAAGTTATGACCATTTAAGTAATCACAGCGAACATTTGCTAAGGCATTCTATACATGAATTACTTTATTACGTAAATTATACGCTAAAGTTATTCCTTAACATGTCCAGATGATCATATCGAAAGTTCCCAAGCGTGGGGGGGGGGGGTGGTTATGCTGAGGGGGTAGTAGGGGGGGTCAAAGGAACTTTATTTAGATTTTTGCTCATAAGTCTAAAACCTGGACAAATAGCATTATGGTTACTTCTAGGTAAATTTTTTATATAAAAGGTCTTTGAAATTATGTCGTAGGTATTATATTTTTAACCCCCGACGCAAAAAGAGGGGTGTTATGTTGTGTCTGTCTGTGCCACCGTAGCTCGCTAACGGGTATTATACGAATTAGATGCGTTTTTTTGTTACATTAGTTGTTTATATAGGGGTAAGTGGGAATGAAAAAAACGAATGTTAGTTGTTAATGTAGGTTGTAGGTTATACCCAAGTGATATATCAAATGAAAATAGACGATATGTCAGAAACAATTAGTCAAATTTTATCAAAATCGGTTCATCCATTTATTTGATATAGGGGTAAAAGTGGGAATAAATAAATGAATTTTATCAAATATACTCAAGTGACGTATCTAATGAAAGACATGACGTGTAAAGTACAATAAGACATATTTTATCAAAATTGGTTCATCCATTTATTGGATAAAAGTGGCAATAAAAGTTGTCAAATATACCTAAGTGGCATATCAAATGAAAGGGCATGACCTGACGTGAGAAGTATAATGAGGCATAGGTATTTAATCAAAATCGGTTCATCCATTTATTATACTATATAATAAATGGATGAACCGATTTTGAGGGGTAAAAGTGGGAATGAAAAAAACGAATGTTGTCTGTTATACCCAAGTGATATATCAAATGAAAAAAGACGACCTGTCAGTAACAACAAGTCAAATTATATCAAAATCGGTTCATCAATTTATTTGATATAGGGGTTAAAGTGGGAATAAATAAATAAATTTTATCAAATATACTCAAGTGACGTATCTAATGAAAGACATGACGTGTAAAGTACAATAAGACATAATATTTTATCAAAATTGGTTCATCCATTTATTGGATATAATATGTAGGTATAAAAGTGGGAATAAAAGTTGTCGAATATACCCAAGTAACATATCTAATGAAAGGGCATGACCTGACGTGAGAAGTATAATGAGGCATATTTAATCAAAATCGGTTCATCCAATAATTATATGTAGGGCAAAAGTGGGGATGAGAAAAACGAATGCTGTCTGTTATACCCAAGTGATATATCAAATGAAAAAAGACGACCTGTCAGAAACAATTAAGTAGTCCAATGTTATCAAAATCGGTTCATCCATTTATTTGATATAGGGGTAAAAGTGGGAATAAATAAATAAATTTTATCAAATTTACTCAAGTGACTTATCTAATGAAAGACATGACGTGTAAAGTACAATAAAACATATTTTATCAAAATTGGTTCATCCATTTATTGGATATAGGTATAAAAGTGGGAATAAAAGTTGTCAAATAATATACCCAAGTGGCATATCAAATGAAAGGGCATGACCTGACGTGAGAAGTATGATGAGGCATATTTAATCAAAATTGGTTCATCCATTTATTGATTTATAGCGGTAAAAGTGGGAATGAATAATCGAATGTCTTATCGAATGTGGTCAAATAATATAAACAAGCGGCATATCAAATGACGTGTGAATTACAATTAGTCATGTTTTATCAAAATTAGTTAATCTGTTTATTACATATAGGGCACCTTAGGGGTGATAGTGGGGATACATAATCCAAATGGAGTACCAAACGAAAGGATATGACATGTACATAATATATAGGTATGATTAGACATGGTTTAGAATTTAGATCAAAATCAGTTCTGCCATTTACTAGGGGTGTAAGGGAAAAGTTGAAAGTCTGTGGAAGTAGAAGGAATATGGGAGCGGGAGAATAACCACATCCAGGAAATTTTGAACTCTTCTGTACCTAAGTTTTATAGCTCAGTTTAGTAATAAATTTTACTAACAGTTCTTTTGTGTTATTATTTATTTTATTTCTTAACTTTATAATAATGTGTAAGTACTTATAATTTAGTTGTATATGATAGTACGTGTTTCAAGACGTGTTTACTCAATAATTGTGTGTTAAGTGGTAACTACTATGCAGTCACTATTCCACGCGGACGAAGTCGCGGGCACAGCTAGTACATAATAATATAATATTTTAAAAAGCTAATCGAGTGCTTAGCGAAAATATATTACCACGTTAGCCGGGAAATAATCGGAGATTAAATATGTACAAACATAACACAGTAGATATACTTATAATTACGAAAACCATCAAGTATCTCGTGATCCAACGTGTGGCGTATTAAATACATAAAATTATTACGAAACAGGGATACATAACATATTCCATAAATGCAAAATAAATGAAGAAAACAAATATAATATAATAAGAATATGACACATTATTGAACTCAAGTATACATCAGCTGCAAATAATTGCGCACAAAGCGACATTTTTATTAATGACATATCAATATACACTAAAATAATCATTGCGAACTATCAACGATATACCAAACGAAATATCTATATTAATTGTACATATATTATGTTCAATGTTCAGTAATCTTACATGTTATTTTATTATTATTTAGACATGAAATTGTATCCGTATAGGTAAGTATATGTACGTGTGTGTGCGTGCGCGTGTGCGTGCGTGTGCGTGTGTGCCGTACCGTGGTGGTCGTGCGCGTGGTGCAGTCTGCGCGCGCAGTCGGCGGGCGCGTGGGGGTGCGCGTGATCGTGCGCGTGCGCCGGCGGCTCCAGGATGTCGCGGTACTTCGACACCATCAGCACAGAGATGAAGTACACGATCGCCAGCGACAGGAACTGCGCCTGCTTCGTCTCCTCCTGGAAACCGACACACACGTACCGTTACAATATCTCTTTATAATGTTTCGACAAAGAGTTAAACGTACATATTGCGTGTTGGATAATGACAAAATCAAAAATATACATGATACTAATGTACCTAATTAAAAAAAACAACGATAAACTTATCATTAACTGAAATATGCCTATTTATGTAGTTCAATATGGACATTTAATATTGTCAATCACTTACGACATCTCTATAAATGACAGCACGGAGTCTGTTCACGTCCATATCTTGCAAAAGCCTTTCGGGATCTTTCACTGGACTTGCAGCGTCAGCGAGACTTGCGACGACGCTCTGTGAACATTTATTACGAAGGAAGTTGTTAATTTTTTAACACAATCGTGATACATACAGATAAAAAACAAAGAAGTATACTATACTATCGTGTAATATATTTTTATTGTTAGCAATAAGCCGATTAAATTAAATTGATTTTAATATAAAAAAGCATCTTAAGACTTATTATTGTATCACCACATAGAAAACTTTATTATTATTTAACCCAAGCTGTTGAACCAACACACAAAAAAAAACTTTACAATTTAACCAAAATCGCATCATGTAAATGAGGGCAAGTACCAGGCTCGCATGAACCCCGTGGAGCACGTACCTTGTTGGGCGGCTCGTCGGCGCGCGCGGGCCGCTGGCGCTCCTTGCACTCGAGGCAGTTGCGGACCGCGCACGTGCACACCTGCACAGGGCACACGCTACCGCTACACACTATGCTACGCCTACTCGCTATGCGCTTATGTGCGCCTAGTCACTTTATGAGGGGTGTATTACAACTACGGCTCTATGTTTATGACCCTCTTTTTACTATGGGACAAGTTCACAAAGAAAGATTGCTCATATTATATTGTTAAGAGAAACAGATGAGAAAAAATGAGTTACTATTTTTAAATACTAAATACTCATTTTATGTACTAAGTACCTAATATTACGATTAAATGATACACAACTTTACAAGATGAATTAAAATCAAATATAGAATATTCCAAATACACTATTATAACTTACTAACACTGTTTAAAAACTGTGTCTACTATATTCCTACACATGATATAGTTTTCTTATACTACAATACAAATACATTTTATTCAAACTAAAGATAATTAGATACTAGATCAATAAACATTCCACAATATAGTTAACAATCACTAAACATCCTTGATTGGAAGAACCTACATTATTCAATAATTAAATACCTATAATACCATTTCAAATTTTCTAGAAATTTCTCAATAAATAGAGGTCGGCCATCTTACCAATCGGAGGCACTGTCGCAGAATCCCACCGCTGGACATATTTTTCTCAGCTTCAAGTTCAGCAAAGTTCAGTGCGCTGGCAAATATCAGCACATCGGCCATAGACACGAGCCGCTGCAGGAATGTTACCGCCACCTCTACGGGCATGCCTTGCGTGGGTTCGATGACGTCCAATTCATTCTGAAAATGTATCAGTGTATAAAAAATTAAAAATTGGTAAATAAAATACAGATTTATTTTAATGTAAAAATAATACGCAGAACTCCAAACGCAAACACATTTCAAAAGTATTTCCTACAGGAAATTCTACAGAATTTTAACAGAATTTTTTCTATTTGGTCAGTTCTAATAATCTACACTGTCAAATACATATAGATTATATTAACCCGTGACGCGTCCGGCGCACAGCCGGCACCGATCCCGATAGTGTCAAGGGAGTTCACGAAATCTAGCTTTTTTATGACTACCGAGTTTGAAAATTTTATTTACCCTATTGTTCTATAATTATATGCCATGTATGATATATTTTTGGAAAGAGGAAGAAACTAGTTATAGCATAAAAATGTAATCATGACGATATATTTTTTCTATAAAATTATAAAAAATTGATTTTCTTTTGTTTTAATTTTAATTGCTTACATACTAACACTTACATGATAATGCTGAGTCATCAAATGATCATATTCACGTTTTCATATCACTACACGATTGCCAAATACATTCACTTATATTTTCACACATTTAACACAACGTATTTCACTATGAATAATAACAAATCTCCATTATTCACAAACAAGAAAAAAAGCGCCATTTTGCGTCTTCCGCACTGAAAAGTTGAGACACTTTTTCACTGAGTATTCTTCAAATATCCCTAAAACCAATATCATAAACGTATTCTACGTAAAATTTCCAGTAATATACGTCTCAATTATCACTCATCTAATTATTCCTCTCGGCATAATTCACAATCCAAATATTCGTTGAACAAGACAAATGTCACAAACTATGGCCGATGACGCAACTCAATCAATGATTCACTTTTTTTTTTTAGTTTGTGGTTTTGGTCTCTATTGCCTGTCTCGGAGTCGTGTCGATTCGAATTATAAATGTTTAAGGCATAGAGAAATATTTTTTATACTGGAAACATTCACTTGTAAGAACTACAGGTGACCTTCAAAGTCATTGGCCGCGTTATGAACAGTCGTTGTTACGCAGGACGCTACAGTACCATTTTGAGTTACGATTAACCGTCTGTACATAGGACGCGTCACGGGTTAATCATACAATTTGCTTAGCTCTTTTCTGTCACGTGTTACATATATGACATTCCAAAAAGCTGAGTTCTAAAATAAGATAAATATGCAAAGACGAGTAGAATATGGTTTATTATGTACGTGATGCTTACATTAGGTGAAGTAGCAGAAGCGAGCAGCGGCAGCAGCCCCCCGCAGGCGATGATGAGATTGTCGGCCAGTTGGCTGATGAGGTGCACAGTGTTCACCACGAAGATCGCGTTCTCGCTGCTGTTCACGAAGTCGATCACTGACTTCGTCGAGTGACTGCGCCATACCTGAAGGATAAAACATTATGGATACAGTGCGACACAAAAGAGATGAAAATAAATGAGGGCGCCACCGTCGCTCATATAGCAACACTGATACTGCGACGCAAGCGATCTTGATACTATAGAATAAAAATCCAAAAATGTATATAATATAATCTAAAATAAATACCGCGATTTAAACCGTTATAATTGTTTCAGTGTAGCAATAGTGTAATTTAAGACAAAAATACATTAGTATTTTAATTGACCTACCTAGGTCAAATTTTACTTAAATGTATTTGGAATTAGTTATTTTATAAAAATCGGTCAAGTGTTTAGACTGCAGAGGCGCACATAGAATCAAACATACAAACAAACAAGCATACATGCAGCTCAAACACATTACCCTCTTTCTGGGTCCGTCGGGTAGAAAAAAACAAGGCGATTTGAAAACCACATATTTTTATTTTTTTTGTAGATAAATTTTGTACATTAATATAATTCATCAAAATCTAAATATTCTACTCCTTCAAAGGACTGATCATCACTCTGTTTCGAAGTACTGGCAAGAGGGTACGGGGCATCTTCAGTATCTGTAAATATGATACAGTAAATATGATTTTTTTTCTTATGGTTTGATTGATTAATAGATAGATAGCTGTATGAAAACAGTTATCACTATACTATGTAGTAAAATCTAAACTAGGTACTTTATTTGAGGCTGGTTGGATTGGATATAACTTCTTGACTCAAATTGTGCTGGTCGCACTATAAAAACTAGTTTTTGTTTACATACAAATAACCTCAAATTAATTTGCGAAAACGTAATAATCGCCATACATACATACATTAAACACTCGTTACTAATGGAATATTCTATTTTACGTAGTACTGAGCAAAAATAAATGGAATCTCACCGGTATATTCTGCTGTACGTTTGTAAACGTTTTCCAAATCAGTCAATAAATTTCCAGCTTGAAATTCGGACAAACACCGAATAAAAACTTTATACACCACATCACGGACACCGCTACGTTTAACCTTTTTCATGATGTCTCCTTTTTTATTTAAATTTCTTGTTCTAAATAACAATTTTATCTCAATAATTCTCCACTTCACGAAAAAAACAACAAATTTTTATTCAACTTGACAGCTACATTGCCAATTCAGGGTTGCCAGGTAATGAAAAACGAATTAGTTCCAAAATAATTAATTTCATCTCTTTTATGTCGTACTATACACGACATTAACGATCATAGAAATCTTTTGAGAACTAATTAATGCTTGATTAAGGTATTTAGCTATAGGATAGGTAGGCTAGTGATCTAATTTATAAGTTGCCGGTTGTGATCCCGCTTTGATTTTTTAATATCAAATGTCTTGATTGTTTGAATTATTCATTTCAACAAGCTTTTAATCCTTGAGCACATCTTTTATTGTTTATTGGTGTCTATCGTTAGCAGCCATATGATATAATGTTTTTTTTTTCGACATTCCAAGTGCAAAATAGTATATTATAGTACCTGTATGTCTGTCTCTAGCGAGAAGAGCACGTCGGAGAGCAGCCGCTGGTGTATGTAGGACCAGCGGAACTCCGGAATGCGGAAAGGTGGCCGCGTGGGGCCCGGAGAGAACATCGCACGGGATGCACGCCCGCCGCGACCGCATTCTGCAAACATTTATATATTTATTTTAATCTTTCACAATTTAGTAGAACTGCAATATAATCAGTGTAGAGATATTCACATCAAAATGTCTCATTGTTAAACAACGTATGATGATACTCATCTACAAGTTATAAAACAAAAACATTTTTCAAATAATGATTTTACATACTAGAACTTATTAACGAGTCCAAGTGTAATTTTTATAAAAAAAATGTTGCGTTTAGAAATTATATCACAGTAAAAAATGACGCGTCACTGGGAAGAATAAAATATAATTAGGAAAACTTTTTATTTTAATAATTTGAAATAAAAGCTTACCAAAGTGATTAGAATCAACTTGTGTGCTGGTCGAAGCACTTCGCGGTCTCTTGGGAGATGTAGAGGTGTTTGTTCCTTGCGAGGCCACTCCCTCACTGCGCAGGCCCTCCTGCTTCATCTCACTGTCACCAGGCAAGCTGACCCGCCGCTTTTCTCTGTCGTTATCACCATTCTTCTCACTCTCTTGAAGATTTTCTTGCTCTTTCTTGTTCGCTAATGAAATGTTTTCACTAATTGTTGATATCGACGGTTCTGGAGGTTTCTGTTCAGATTCACTTGTTTCTACTCTCTCCCGTTCATTCTTGGCATTCTCTTCGTTAATGTTTCTTTCTTTCTCGCCTTCTTTTTCATGTTCGTTTTCAGTAGGAACTATAAACTCATTATCTATTGGTACTAAATCTTCTTCCGTTTTCGTAAGGTCCTTGTGAGGGCTTTTTTCAATTATTTCACAATGTTTCTCCTCACTTTGAGATACTACTGAATTAATAATATCATTAACTAATTCACTAGCAATTGATTCTACTCTCTGTTTTTGGCTAACAATATCTTCTATGTCTTGTTCTAAGTCTTCTCTTCCGTTCGGAGTGTTACCTTCTGAATTCAGACCACCCGATATAGCACCAGAATCGGTGTCGTCGTCAGTTTTTAATCTTACGGTTTCTAATGCAATAGTAAGTACGTCATTAACTATGTTTATGGCAACATGCTTTGGATCATCCGTGGTAACATCGTCAGGTATACTATTATCAGTCTTATCTTGTATTTTCTTTGGACTAGTCGCTTCACTCGGAGTTAGATATAATTCTGATGGATCAGATAATTCCGATTCTCTCTCGTTAATCGCATTTAAACCATCAGATACTCTCTCTGGGCTAGCAGTTTCACTAACTGATAAGCTAGAAGGTAAACCTTCACTTTTATCAGTATTGTCATCTTTACTTAAATTCTCTCCCACATCTCTTACTGGAATGTAATCGAGGCTCCCTTGCCTTGAAAGTGGTTTATCAGTTTTATCTGAATCTAGCTCTGTCGTTACGACGCCTGATTCCGAATTTTCTTGATGTTTATTTCCTTCTATAGATTGTAGTAATTCATTATTCGAGTTAAGCGTTTTATCTTCCGTCGTTTCATCGATTACATGCTCTAATTCTGTATTTTTATCACTATCACAACCTTCGTCGCAGGGCACTTCGGTACTAACACTTTTGGCAGGACTATGCATTTTACACACTTCACTATAAACTACTGTAGTCCGACTGTCATCGACACTTTCGTTGGACTTTTTACAATTACACGTTTCGATTTCTCGAAGAGATAATCCTTTTCCGATTTCAGTTTGAGCTCCGTGATTGAGGACGTTTTGTTTTCTGTTCGTATTGGGTGAAGTATCGGCGTTATCTTCACTATCAGGAGCGACTCTATTCTTAACATCAGCGTGTCTGTCCCAGCCGGATATCGTTGAGATCGGCCGCTGCTGCCGCTCCGCCGGGTCTGTGATGTTGTCCGCACGTCTCTGCTCGTAATGTTCATACATTTGAGCAAACTGAAGTTTGAATTCCTCATATGACACCTGAAAAAATATGATAACATTTATTAACAGTCTATACATTTGATTTTTTTTTCAAAATCTACAGTTTTCTTTAAAATTACCTTCGAATGCACGATGGCTAATGTGTCCACCCACACTCGCCACCCTCCGTACTCGTGTTTGATAGCGTGATGTAACAGCATTCTAAACAAGGAGTACACCATGTCTGATATTTTCTGTTCCTCTGTATTTTTGGGATGAATGTAAGCCATGGCGATGAGCCACTCTTGCCAAACTGACATTTGTAACACGGTCCGCCGATTCTCTCTATTGTTACTGCAGAGAAGAGTCATGTCTGAGAGAAATAGCTTTTTCACTTCTAGCAATTGCTCCGTTTGTTTCGATTGTCGAATGAGTGTCGCCACGACTTTCAGGATCACTGAAAACAGATAGATGATAACTGTAATAATTACCATTTGTAGTTTTTAAATTGGTATTTTAACTAATGAGTAGAACACGCTGTTACAGTTGTGTCAGATATCACGTGTCGGTTATATTTTAGATTGTTATAATCTTTATTTTATTAAGTATTTTAAAAACTAGTGAGAAGACGCGTTGTTAAATGACGAATTTGTCATGAGATTACTTTTTTTTCTGTTTAAATAGTTAGACATCACTTGTTGACATATACTCGTTTATAGTGTGTCAAAGACGTATGAAAGTAATAGATAAATGAGCGACTGACTGGGGTTCTCGAGGCGGAAGTGCGGCTGCGGCTCGGGGTGGCTGGTGTAGAGCACCTGCTGCGCCACGTGCTCGGTGAGCAGCTCGTACAGCGCGTTGTACACGGCCAGCGCCAGGTCGCCGCTGGCGCCCAGCCGCGTGGCCAGCAGCGTGTACAGGTTGTGCGGCGACATCACGTCGTACTTGCGTCTGCCGACCGACCCCATCGAACTTAATTTGTTATAACTTTACTTATAATTCATTTAAATTATTTTTGTTAATTTAATGAGTACTTTTTGTGTGATATATTTATAAAACATTTGACTTAGTAATTAATGATGGTATGTAGTTTTTTTTTTCTTTTTATTGACGATAGGGAAGAGCTCGACCACAATCTCGCCTGATGTTGAGCTGAGATGTGGTCTAAGATGGTACGCGCTTCCCTAGAAGGTACCTGTTCACTCTACGCTTGAAGACCCCCATATTGTACTCGTCGGGGAACACAGATTCAGGAAGCGTGTTCCAGTCCCAATAGTGAATAGTTACTGTATTCACTTTTTTTATGTTATTGTAATGATTTAAATGTTGTGTGCAGTTTAAATTGGGTTGTAATCTCAATATTGTTTAATTTAGTAAATATTAGTGATAAAAATCACAGATTCAATAGCGAGCGACCACTACACTCATCATTTGCGTGTGCGGCGGAACAATGAGTATAACTATAATCGAAAGCTTAAAAATGACGATATTTTTGTAATTGTGCCAAAATTTATTCTTTCCGAAATTGGGTGGAAAAGTTCATCAATTTAAAGAAAAGTTCGTCGATATAAAATATTGACGGTTTTAACTTTTAAGAAAGTAAAAATTAAGAATAAATTAGTTGTTAATTAATTAATTATTACTATTTTATAAAAAATTGTTCCATTTAACAGATGATTTAGAGATATATTTTTCTAATCCCGGATCTTAGACTATTAGTATGTATCGTCGTTTTGGAACAATGTGGAAAAGCAGCTAAAATACAGCATCACAAATGTTGTAGATAATGTTGTCTAAAAAAATAAGAACGAAAGATCTGAGAACTATTTTTTTTCTGAAACTCACTTGTGTGTGCTCCTGCTTAAGAAGAAACCGAGTAATTTCAAAGCTTGCAGTCTTATTAGTTGGCTCTCTGATGAGAGAAGTTTGAAGATTGTTCGAACTCCACCCTGAAAAAAATAATTATACGTGTTTACATCTATATACAGTGTGGAATTTCCGATGGACCCTGGAGAGAAAGTACGTAAACTTTACGTACTTTCCTCCCAGGGCCCATTGAAAATTTCCACACTGTATATAAAAACACAGTCGGGTTTGTTACAACACTTATAACTCGAGATCTGCTGGACCAATTTTCGTGGTTTTTTATTAATTGGATTTTTCTCCGCCTCGAATAGGAAGTATCGTGTTTGAAGTGTCATGGTATTAGTGTAGAGTAAGAAGAGTGTGAAGTGTCGTGTTTGAAATGTCATGTTTGAAATGTCGTGTGTGAAGTGTCGTGTTGTTGTATCAATGTGTTATATTAAATAAAAATTATTATTAAATAGTTTCAAATATACAATAACCTTGGCATCGAACGCTGGTACCATGGAACTTGGATGTTCTGACATTAATGATATTAACATCTGTAGCACGTCGTGGAGATTTTCATCCTGAAATGAAAAAAAAAATACTATTATAACATTTGAAAACATTATATTCTGGGTGCCATAAAAATGGTTAAAAATCAATTTTCATTAAATTAAAAATTTTACATTTTTTGCAACATATACCTGTATTTTTTTTTCCAATTACCTCATGCATGGTGGTAAGATAGTTGAGTATAGACTGCAGTTCGTCCTCCTTGACGCCGTTGCCGATCATGATGAGCTGCTTCAGGAACAGCAGGATGTACGCGCGGATCGTGAGGATGTCCTTGTGCGCGGGACGGGGTCCGTCTAAAGAAAGATTATATTAATTTTTATTACATTTCATGTTACACAAATGTGTTTTGTTTTTGTCTTACGTGTAAACTAGACATGAAGATATTAACCTGACTGAATAATAAAGGAAATCGGAATTATCGTTCTTGAATGTTATATAATACGCTAATCGGTATTTACATCATGTCTATGGCTGTATGTGTATACAACTCGTATTACACACATAACCCTATGTTTTGTTTCTTTTGTAACACTTGACTCGATTATACCAGGCAAAAATAAATAGGCATAAACATTAAAATATCACACAAATGTTACCCAATCCCTTGGGCGCGATGCCGCTCTTGGTGCGTGGGTTGACCACCCAGTAGTAGTACTTGAGCGTGTGCACGGTCTGCAGCACGGTGCTGACGCGGCGCACGCTGCCGTAGATGTGCGCGTCGGCGAGGAAGTCGGTCGCCAGGTAGCAGTACAGGCGCGCCTGCACGGCGGCCGGCGTGTGGATCCACAGCGCCGGGTTGAACAGCACGTGGTCCAGCAGCTGCCAGGTGACGAACGATTGGCAGAACGACTGCATTAGCATTGACTTTACACTGCCCCACGGTCGCTAGCGCGCTCTTGCTTTGAACTCGAACTCGGTTCGAAGAGTTTAAAGGGCATTTATTCTTTTTTTGACATTGTGAACAGTAAATAATGTATTTATTTGTTTTACCAATGAATAAGAAGGAAATCATTAAATTCATTGACTTGAAATTGTATTTAGAAAATACTAGAGGTCCGCCCCGGCTTCGCCCGTGGTACATATTTCGCAATAAAAGGTAGCCTATGTCCTTTCTCGGGTATCAAAATATCTCCATACAAAATTTCATGCAAATTGGTTCAGTTGTTTAGGCGTGATTGAGTAACAGACAGACAGACAGAGTTACTTTCGCATTTATAATATTAGTATGGATTATGATTAACTTCAGAAATTTGGTTGTAAGATACATGGGAACAAAGTAACATATTAAACGGGCCTCACAGTGCTGTGTGTTTGGACGATAACAGTGAAAGACAAACGTTTTTTGTAGGATTGCTTGTAAAACTGCATAATACAAAGCTCATAAGTCAATGCCCTGAACCAGTGTAATAATGAATGTGATAGATGGCGTTGTATTTTGCAGTATGTAATGAAGAAATAAAGTGAACGGTGGGGAAGCAAGAGGGGCATGCGCTAACAACCATATTGAATAAAAAGCTCATTAAAAATTAAATTTTGTCAACGTTTTACATATTTATTTTTGAATTAATTTCTTAATTCATGAACAATTCAAATTCAAATTTACAACGTTACTTTGGATTAAAAAAATAGATAAAACGTCGTAACAAACAAACCTTAAAATATCTACAACATAAAAGTACCCTTTTAACCTCAAATATTAAAATTAAAACGGATTGTAATAACTTACCACGTTTTAATAGTACAATTTGGAAAAGAGTGCAAAAAAATTGAGTAAAAGAAGCAAAAAGCAAATAATATGTTTTTTCTTGTCCTTTTGAAAGATGAAAGAATCGGGTTCAGTGCTCGGTTTTTACACATAAAAGGATTTCTCAACGTATGTACGTTTTTATTGTAAAAGTGCCAAAATTACCAAAAAAAGTTTATAAATTATACACCAGAGTCTTACCCTGCGTTTCCACTGATGTAAGGAATAACAATATTTAAGCTTATTGATTTAGCTTTCGGTGCCCATAACTCATAACTTGTACAATGTATCGGAGGCCCTATCGTGAATAAATATTTACACAAGCGTAAAGTGAATTTATTTTCGCAATTTAGGCAGAAAAGCGGTGCTCGTGTAATTTGTGACCGTACGCCGCGAACGTATTTGCTCGGGACTTGTGAAAATTGCGATAGTTAATATTATGAGACACACGGCGTCTTTTTCAATTTTAAATAATGTAAAATTTTAACCATTTTTATTTTCCTACCCAATTTACAATAAGTACCTATTAAAATTGCCATAAATTGGCCCTTACAAATTTGCTTATTTATTTATTTTTTATAGCTTTTACACCTATCTATATACATTTATCCACCCTGCACCAGACCACCTACCTGTTTAAGCAGCAGGTCCGAGTTAGGCGAGCAGCAGGTGACCAGATGCTTGGTGAGGTGCAGGAAGCTGGCGAGCGTGTCGGGCGTGAGGTGGTCGCGCGCGCACCGCTGCAGCATGTGCGACACGACCAGGAAGCCGCGGCACTGCAGCATGTGCTGCTGCACCGTGCTGCACGACTCCACCAGCGAGCACACGAAGCCGAGCAGCTTCGAGCTGCACGTGTAACCATTATGTTACAATAAAATCAAAATAGAACTTAAGGAATACGCAGTTTTCTTATTATTTTTAGTCGTTTACGCAAAATACAGCAGTATCAAGCTGAGTTACTAGTGTGTAGTGTGATAACGTTCTATAATTTATGTTATACTAGCTGTGCTCCGCAGTTTCACCCGCATAGCTCCGCTCCTGTTAGTCTTAGCGCGATTATAAATAGCCTATAGCCTTCCTCGATAAATGGGCTATAATCGGACTAGTAGTCCCTGAGATTAGCGCGTTCAAACAAACAAACTCTTCAGCTTTATAATATTAGTATAGATAAAATATATGTATATACCTATATTGATTGATGATGATGATAACCGTATCATTATAACAGGTTTTCCAGTCCACTAACCCAGTACTAAGCCCAGTATAACAATGCTAATTATTCTGAGTAGGTATGCAATAAGTATTAGCATATCAACATGTACATGTATATTGTCCAGAATATGTCTATACAAATATTATAAAGAGGAAAGGTTTGATTTTTTGTTTG